>PKRV01002151.1:682998-714465 GCA_003709505.1 Hyphantria cunea
GCTAGTTTTGCCCCGCGGCGTTACCCGTGGTTATAACAACAAACGCGAGTAACACCACGGGGCTCAGCTGGTGTCAACATAAACTTTTTCAATCAAAATTACTGTGCTTCTTTTAAAAAAAACAAACTAGTTTCTGTCCCCAACTCCTGATTTTTCCCCCAATGTCTTTAGTCAATTTCCGATTGCGATATTAGGAAGAGCGTAGTATGTTTCAGTTCGAATGCGGTGTCTAATCCGTAATATGACCCTTCCAATGCTTGATGGAATTCTTCCTGTCTTAAGTCTTCATATCCTAAACTATTTCACCTCCTATTCCGAAAGGCTTGAAGCATTTGGGAATAGGAGGATGCTCGAATATCATAATATCGTATCATATACATACTTATATTATTAATGCGAAAGTGATTCTGTCTGTCAGTCCTGCTTTCACGGCCAAACCGCGGAGCCGATTTCAATAAACTTTGGCACGTGGATACTTTGATTCTTGAGAAAGGTCATAAGAAGCTGAAGCCGAAAAATATTATATACTAGCTTTTACCCGCGGCGGCATTGGCGTTTAATAAAAAGTATTCTATGATACTTTTAATGCTTCCAAAAATATGTGTACAAATTTTCATGATGGTCGATTAAGTAGTTTTCACGTGAAAGCGTAACAAATAACAAACTTACATTCACATTTTAGTAATAAATAAGAAAGATTAATAAATAGAGATACATAATAATAATAATAATAAGCCTTTTATTCCGAAATTTTTCAATTTTTTCTTTCTTTTCATTAATATCTTGTATTCTAATTATAATAAATCCCTAAGTTCGGTGTGCCTTACGGCATAGGCCTCCTCTAACGTCTTCCACTGTTTCCTATCAGTTGCAATTCTTAGCCAAAGGGGACCTAGAGTTAGTTTTGGATCATCTTCCCATCTTCTCACTTTGCGACCTCTGCTCTTTGATCCGTCTCTTGGATACCAGACTGTTACTTTTTTGCTCCATTTTTCATGTTTACTGTGGAGCATGTGCCCTGTCCATCTCCATTTTAGTTGGTCAATATGTGTTAGGATGTCTGTTAGCTTAGTTTTGCGTCTGATATCTATATTCCTTATATATTAATAGAGAAATATACCAAAAGTAAATATGTGTTCATTAGCCTGAATCCCTTCGATGTTTATAAGCATAAAAAGAAACACTTTAAGTCAATTCCTCACATTGAAAGACGCCAAAGCTCTCCTAGCAATTATTCAGAGTAAAGTCAATCAGCTGGCAATGTTAAATACATACTAATTGGGGTATACGGGTATTAATTTCACAACAGCTTCTAATATTCGCATGAAACGAAACGGTCGAGCCATACGCAATGTTGCAGGGTTCCGGACTTTATTGCTACCTTTTAAAACAAAAACGAGATTATTCAAATATTCTCGAAGGAATTATTTTCTCTTACCAAAAAGTGCTCAACGCAGCCAAAGAAGTTTTGTGACGTCAGCATGTTAGTGACGGTGACGGTGACGCGAACTCATAAGATTTCCCATACGAAAAATTTATTTTCGTTCACCTACAAGTACTCAACGCGCCTAAAGAAGTTTCCACTTCAAAAATTTCAAAAACGATATCTAGAACTTCAGTATTACCTACTCTTTTTAAAAAAAAGTGTTTGTGAAAGATTATAATGTTGTTTGACATCTTTAGGGTCAACTGTTATGTTTGTAGATAGCACACCTCCTCTACGTAACAATAGTGAACAGATTCATAATTAATATCTCGCTTGTTAATCATCTGTCTGTCTGTCCCTAACATAATCTCTAGTAATAGCCATACTCACTCAAAAAAGTCTAATTCAATAAAGATGGTGCCAATGCTTATCACTCCAACAATACTTGTCTCTGAAGGTTCCTGATCGTGAGGTTTGTAAAGGTTAGTTATCTGAATCTGCCTTAGGAACAGGATCATGTAGATCGGGCAGTGTGACCTATGACGTTCAGACGCATGTCAGCTGCAGCTGGACGTAGGGACTAAGAGAACCATGCTATGACTCCAGATCTCTAAAAAAAAATTCAAGTTACGTAGTATACTAAGTAACTGTTTACATCTTGTCGCTTTAAGTATAATTTGTACTTCTCGTCACGTTAAAATTAGTTATGTATTTAATATATACTTTCTTCATTTCCTTTTATTATGATTTAAAAAATTCATGAAATGAATTTACTCCATAATGATTACAAAAACAAAGTAATATTGTCACAATACCTATAGTATTTACATGTGTATATTTAAGTTGACCACATAATATATTGTAAACTCTTTGCACCTTCTTTTTGATGGGGGGAAATGGAGAGTGGGCGAAGGGGTCTGTCAGACTTTTACTGACTAAAATCCCCCGGTGTTTCGTCTCTCACTTACGCCAGGAATCATGGGAACTTAAAAGGTATTCGCAATCCCCAACTGGTGCCGACCCGCTGCCGCGGGCCACATCTCGTCAGCGAGAGGAGTAAGGTGTTTGACTTCCCTCGAGACTTCAAAGAGGGGCGCACAGGAACACTACGCGCTGCCACCTCGGGTCCGGTTGGTTGGGGGGGCGGATTTCGGGATAACTCAGTAAGGGGGGCTGGTGGAGATCAACGTATGCCGTCTTCCAACTCCCGGTGCGCCTTCTGCGGGCTGAGAGAGAGGTCAGGATCTCCCTCTCCCTCCTTCTACGAGATGACGGTTTCGCAGAAGGACACCGGGGCATAGACGCGTCGCTGATTTGCGTCATCGCCCCGTGAAACCACTGCGTCTCCTCTTCGACGTCGATGGGTCTGGTCGTTGCCGACTCCCAGATCCAAGCCTGCACAATAACAGCCTCCTCGAGTAGCACCTTGTCGAGGCGCTTACGCGCTAAGCGCGGACCGTCCGTCCGCGGCGCCAATGGCCCGCGAACGCCCGCGGTCTGGGCGGATACGCTGAAACGGATGTAACGGTGATCCGACAATGTCTTCACCTCCACGGCGACACGCCAGTCACAGATACGTCCCGCGACATGGGGACTCGTGAACGAGACGTCCACTATGGAACCGTCCCGCTGCCGCACGCACGTGTAAACCGAGCCCCGATAAAGGACGGTCAAGCCGGGCGTGACCGCCCATTCCTCCAATGCCTCGCGTTTGGTATCAGTGCGCAGGGATCGCCACGCCGCGGACTTGCCATTGAGATCCCCGAGCAGTTACCGGGCGAGGGTGGTACCGGTTCACGATGGCACCTAGACCTCTTTGACTTTAACCTACCTTATAAGACACACCACCAGAAAGTAGGCTGGAAGAAAACGCCCCAGACATTAAAGTTTTTCTTGTTTTCATTTTTATTTAACTTTTTATTTATTTATTAACAGTAATAGTCTTTATAAAATATTATTAATAATAAAAAGTAGGAGACTTAGGAAGGACTTGTGGCTAAGTGGGTAAGGTAACCAAGTATTTTGACAAGTTGCAGACCCTAGCCAGGTCAATCTACTCTCCGTACCTCGAAGAGCACCTTAAGCCGTTTGTTCTGATTGCACTATGAACATCTTTGGCATTTGTGACAGGTGTGGTCATCATCGTCAATCATCGATAGCCTTTAACAGTCCACTGCTAGGCGTATGTAGCGTGGTATAGTGACAACTAATTAGTTACTTTGCCACGCTTGGTAGACGGGATCTTATAAAAACTTAGCCGATCCCGTCTCAATTTCATTGTTTCAAGTTTTTCTTCTCTTTTCAGTGATCCATGGCCCCCCAGTCTCTTATGATACCCCCAGGAATAGAGTTGGTGATAGCCCGTATTCTTAACCGTCACCACACGAAAAAACTAGTAGGGTAGTAGCCCTAAAAAGAACGACATCAATCTTTTTACAGAACATTGATATCAACCAGCACCACGATTGTGAAAATTTGATGACAGTCGCTCAATATAAACAAACTGGAGTTCAGGTTCAATCATGTCATAGTAGACTTATTACCACGAACCTAGTCTGGGAAACAGGGTCGTAGGAAACGCAGTTATTTCTCAATTAAATTTGTATTTGCTCCGGTAAAATGTAATTGACTCCTTTCTCCTGTTTGCTTCAGATCCAACACATTCAAATGTAGAGCGCAGGCAGTATCTAATTTAAAGGAAGCTATAAACGAAAGAGGTGTGAGAGTGTGTAATCATTTATTTGTTTCCATGGCGCTAAGAATTTTCAAACAGATTATAAGTAAGAAAACGAAACAATATGTTTAAAACTAAATTCAATAATTTCATAACTAAAGATATGTTTCATAGGTTATTGAATCATGTTAGACGTTTTATCGAAAATTAAAAAATGTATTCAGTTATGGAAAATGTTTAGATAATTTTTATCACCAAATTATTATTTGATTCCGGGTACACGTTTTTATTTCGATTATTATAATTGGATGACACCAATCTGTGATGATTCGCTGATCGACATATTTCTGTGATTACACCTCTGCTGAGTTTTAATGACAGCGTTACCGAGGTATCTGCCCGTAGGATCTTGACGTACGACGTGCATGTAGTCATCACCTAACGTGAACTGAACCTGAGGAGGAGCTACCCAGTCACATACCACTGTCCCTTCGTAGTTCACTGTGGGTGGGTTGAGGCAGAATAGCTGAAATGTTTTGAATTTATTTAAAATAGGTTCATTAATCATCAAAAAGCGCTGGCCGGTAAGGGATACAAAAAACTTATAAGTTTTGGGTACTTAAGACAGATCTATGACACGTATCAATAATCGATTTCATCGAAATCTATTTAATTTTCTTTTAAGAGCGTTTTTTGGTTTTACGAAAGTCGGTCCCCATTTCATCTCATGCACTTTTTTTTTTATCAATACTTTAACCACGACCAAAACTTAAAGACTTGAAGACTTAAGATTTAAAAACTTTAAACACTTGTCATTGCATGACAGAAATAATTGATAAGCTAATTACCATTCCACCAAAAGAAGAAAAAGATATTTTTTTAATACCTATTAATAACATAAATGTATGCAGTAATAGCAGAAAATGGTAAATTTGTTTTTTTTTTTATGTAAAACATTTTTATGTTTAAAGGTCGATATAAGGTTTCTGTCTAGTTTTTCTTCTTTGTCTTGCTGCAGTCCAACGCCGTTTGCTTCCTTAATCAGCTTTTAAACCCACGGCCACAGGGTGAATAAAGGTGCTGATAGTCCGTACTCTTCATCCGTCACCACACAGGAGGGTCTTTTTAATTACGACGATTGTAATATATAATTAGTAGTACCATATATCTAGAAGTTATTTAAATGGATGAACATAATGATTTATCATTTAAACATTACTATCGGAGCAAAACAGGAAAAATATTTATCAATTCATTTTGCATGTTTTATTTTTGATTGCTTTATACCGTATCAGGTTATATAATTTTTTACAGTTTCACAACCAAGCTGTACCAGTCGTTGTATATATATTAGTATAATACAATAGTGAATGGTAATATCACAATTCGTTATCGACAGACACAAATATGTTGTCTTTGGTAGGCATTAACGCGGTGATCAGTGATAAAATAATACGTCCTGCCTGTTTGCTGCGCATGTTTAAAATTTGTACATATACAATATTTGTATACAATTTATATACATAGTTAGTTTAGTGGTTAGCGTAAGCGACTGCAGATCAATAGGTCTCGGGTTCGATTCCCGGGTCGGATTGCTATTGGGTTTTTCTTACAAGAAATTGTTAATAGCAGCTCGAAGTATGGATAATGGCGGTGTTTCCCGCCCGTGCCTCGGAGAGCACGTTAAGTCGTCGGTTGTCATGAACATCTATGTCGATCGTTATTGGAAAGTCAGTGCCCTCAAATATACTGACAACTAGTTCAACTCAGTTCACCCTTAGGGTTACGGAGGTTCGATGCTAGTCGCTCCATGGAAAACTAATATTCAGGGAAAAACCGGTTGAACTAGTAGTCGACCCCAAATCTTGGGAATAATAAACGCTAGGAAGATGACGATGATTTTGTATACAATATTTTCTTTCACAATATTTATATATTTAACAAACAAATATGGCGGCGTATGCTGTTCAACCAAGCACGCAATATGCGATCCGTCGCATATCATATTACAATTTTACGGTTCCACTTATATAGATTTTAATCTAATTAAAAATAATACGTTAAAGTAAGCAGTAGTTGTACAGTAGTGTTACAATTCACAATTTTTCGATAGTTTACAATCTCGCAAGAAAGATTACAATCCAACGGTTTTGACAATTGGACTGTGTCATATACATTGTGAGCGAATTTCGAATATTTAGATTTTTGCTTTATGTTTGTAATATTTTTATTGTATACTTACGCGTTGGTAGGCTTCACGCTGTCCGGGAGGTATGTATACAACCGGGTAGTCATAATTAAATTTAGCCTGGTAGTCGGTACCTGAAAAATATTTTTATGTAATAACATTTATTCTTAAAGCTTTTGCCTGAGACTCCGCCCGCGCGTATGTCGATTATTGCGGTAAAGGGCAGCTAATGTCCTTCCTCAAAAATCAAAGTATATTCATGGCAATTTTTTTTAATTTGGTGCTGTAATTTGGTACAGGCTGTCCGATTGTGGAATGCTTTGCCGATAGCTATACGGCGTGCCAAATCTTTGCCGGTATTTAAAAAAATGGTCAAAGATCATTACCTGTCATTATAGTCTGTTATGTGCTTAAACATATTTTGCTATTACCAGTTGTGTTGTTTATTTATTTTTATTTTATTTTTCAATGGAAATGTAAATATTTAATTTTTGTGCATGTCGCTATTTTATTTATTAGTATTAGCAGGTATTATGATGTGATTTTTATCTAGTTATTTAGTATGTGATTTTTATCTTATCATTTCACTTTATAGAATTCACTTTTAAACTTTACATTTTTTTTCTCTTTTTTCTCTTTTCGCACCTAACTGCCCATGGATTCGTATTTGTTTTTTTTTTACCTTATTTTTTTCCCCATTCCAAGGTTGCCTGGAAGAAATTGCTTTTTAGCGATAAGGCCGCCATTTGTACACGGTGATTCAATTGATGTATTATGTAAACTATATATTTATGTAAACTGTTATATCTGTTGTACAATAAAGTGTATTCTATTCTATTCTATTCTAATTTAACCTTGAAAACAAACAAGCTTTGAATGAGAAGTGATTAGCAAAATACAAGTTCCGTAACGCAATTTTCGTAGCAAATCACTAAGTATTTTTTATGGCAATGCTTTCTGGTTTCTATTTATGTATAAATAGTAATTATAACTATTATTTCATAAATGACTAATTTGTAAACACATTATTTTATAATATCAGTATTTATTTATTTAAACTTCATGCACATTTGTACATTGGCGGGCTTAATGCCCAAGGCATTCTCTTCCAGTCAACAAATCTTGTAAGATAGGTGGTGCACAGAGGTTACATTATCAATAGAAACCAATTGAGCATATTGCATTTTTGACTAGCAACATTGAGGAATAAATAGCTTATAAATACACATCAACCTATGAATCTCGAAGATATTTGATGATTCCTAGAACAACTCTTTGTGATAAGAAAGACCTTAAGTCATCTAATGAAAGTGGAGTTTAAACACAATACATATTGAAACAACTATATTATTATTATATAATTTGTATGAACAAAAATTTTTAACGCAACCTAAAGCAAACTGTTCTCGAAGGTAATGCGAATGCGAACGAAGGTAATGTTTAGGTATTGAATGTTTAGGTAGGTATATTAGGTAATATTAATAAAAATCTTAAAGTTAAAGTTAAAGAAGATTATACAATTTTTACTGATACACTCAAATATTTAGTTTATTCGTCAGGTATGCAATAATAAATTGAAGAAGATTAATTGGAACATTTTATATAGATTTNAGTTATACCGCGGTCTCACAGAAACCTGGTGTAAAACAGTGATTGCGCTGTGTTCATCTAGTGAGTGAGGATACCCTCCCTTCCAATCCCTCCCCCCATCCCCAAACCCCTCCACCTCAAAGCCGAAATTAGCCGATGTCTCCTTCTAGAGGTCGATGTGTATTATTTCTTGCCCAGTACTGTATTTATGTTTTTGTTATTACAGCTATGTACTACAAACAAAGGCCAGCAATACACTTGTGACGCCCCTTTTATTTTTTATTTTATTTTTCGTGTGGAAAACCCCTTGTGTGCCGCCGGTGGCAGATCGGGTCCAAGTACAGGTCGTCCTCTCAAGCCTTCTCCGTCGCCTCTATCTGCGAGGGGCAAACCGCCAGCGTAGGCTGGGCCGAGTCCTCACTGCAGTCGCAGTGGTGGCAGGCGGGTCTCAATTCCCTTCTGACCGAGTGCAGGTACTTCGTGCAGCAACCATGCCCGGAAATCACCTGCGTCAGTTGGAAGGAAAGGGTCTCGTGCTGCCGCCCTGCCCACTCGAGGATGACTGGCTGGAGAGCCTCCTTGGTGGCAAAAGCCAGCACGTGGAGTCTCCCGCCGCAACGATCACCGAACCATCGTGACTCGACGGGCGCTCGACGCTCGCCACTGGCGTGTACTTGTGACGCCCCTGGTGTAACGAGTCTCTATGGGCGGCGATAATCGCTAACCATCAGACGATACGTCTGCTCGTTTGACCCCTATTCAACCAAAAAAAAGTCTGTATTATATCTCACCTGCTATCCCGTGTTATCCCTCGCAAGTCTAAAGAACTATTGTTCCTATACATATGGGTATATATACCCTATCCTATAGGATATAATACTTAGGCAATAATTCTTAGGGCTTTCAAGTAGTGATGGTTTAAAAATATAGAGAGTCATTACCCTTATTCATCCCGTGAGCTTCATAAAACATAACACTTCCGGTTTAATTTTAATTTTGCTTCAATACAAATCTTGTCTTGACAACAACAAACACTTCTATGAAAGAATTTTTCAATTTAATGCAGTCTTCAACTCCCGATCGAAGTTATGCGCTTACATACATTTTAGTGATTCACTTTTAGTTGTATAGTTTAGATTTTTTATCAAGGTAATTATGATTCAAGTAATCTTATTAAAAAAATATCCAAATTACGTGTCTTAATGCACGGAACCAAAGCGATTTAATATAAACGCCATTATTGTATGTAACTCGTTATGTTACAATAATATATCGCAGCCGTTATGCGTACAAATACTACTATTATTTAGTTTTTATCATACAGTACTCCTAATTATGTGTATGCGATAGTCCAGTGGTAGTTAATTTTTATTTGAAAATTAGCAAAGCATCTTACTAATTATTATACTAATTATCAAAATCGAAAAACAGTTAATTAAAATTATGAAGGAATTGGCATTGAATATGATCCAAAAAGATAACAAAAAAAATAAAGAAGAAAGTTTGTGTTAGTTAAAGGAAGTAAAACTCAATTCCTTTCGAATCTATAATTAAGTCATTTTTAGTCTTTAGTAGTTTAGACCTATCCAGTCAACGTCGCTTTTAAAATCTTTCTATACAAATGATGATACTGTGGTGACTTTCTCATGCAATGCAGACATAAACACACTACTGCGCTATCTACTGAAGATACGTATCGAAGGAAACGAAGAAATTACCAATCCTGCATCGCGCAATATAAGTTCTCGCACCGATTAACATATATATATATATATATATATATATAACATCCCAACTTCAACCGTTTGGCCGTAGCCCACCAGGCATGATCGCTTCGCCTGATTGGATGATCCTCCCTTTGCGTTTGGGGACTTAGCACCCCTTCCCCCATAATACAAATAATTAAAATTGATCTGTCTGTTTGTAACTCCAAAGTAAGAGCTGCAAAAAAAACTAAATTATTACTAAAATGTTTGTCCATCTGTCTATTTGTTCCCGCTAATCTTTGAAACAGCTGGACCGATTTCGATGGAACTTTCACTGTCAGATGGCTGATCATATAAGGAGTAACTAAGGTTAAGGCTAAGGCGAGTAACAATAACTGTAGCCCACGGGTAAACTTGGCCATAACTACTGTTACAATTTAAAATAAACAAAATACCTATTACTTTTAAATTTGGAATCTGTCATTTTTATACGATTGTTCATTGTGTTTTCTTATTTACGCGTTAGTAAATTGTAAAATATTTTGTGATATTAAAATGGAGTGGGGTGTAAAAGGAACCGCATAGCTTTGATTATATAACAGGTACATAGGAGGTATGAAGCCAAATACAATTTATAAAATCCTACTTAGGCTTGGAATTAGTCAAATGTTTGTGTACCCCTCTGTTTGACATAAAAAAATCCGGCCATCTAGAAGTAAGGGAAAGAAGTCAACGAAAACGAAATCCTATCCGAAAGTAAAATATTTTATCTCGGGAGATGATTGATGAGTATAGCAACTAGAAATCATGTCGCATGTTTTAAAAAATGACTTAGGACTTGCTGCCTATAAGAGACGCACTGGTCATTTCTTAACTGATAATTTAAAAAAGAATAGGGCGGAAATATCAAAACAAGTACCTACTTAAAGGGTTCCAAAAGGGAAATCAGATCACAAAAAAATTTGGTCCGACCCGCTACCACAGCGCCACCGAGGCTAATTACTAATTCTATACATATATTTATATATACATAATATATATATACAATTTATATATATATATATATATATAGACAATTAGTGCCTATACATTGCCTCGACCAACAGGAGTTGAGGATCAATGAAAAATAAAAACTCCAAAAACGAGGAGAATATATTCGTTTTGAGTGACGCAGACGACTTAAAGAGAAGTTTTACAATCTCGAAAACAAAAACGATAAAAAGAAACAGCGTTATTAATGTTTTTGCGAACTTATAACATTTTATAAAGAAACATATCGAACTATCCTTTACATTAAAACTATCCTCCTTATTCATAAACTTTATTTAGTTTTAAGAAAAGGTCCTGTATCCTATTGAAAATAGCTCAATTTTAAACTTTTAAGGTACCGTTTTTAAGGTTGAAAATAACAAAGTACCGTTGCTTAAAATGTATTAACAAAGGGGTTATAATATATTAAGTTAAATAGGTTCTTCATCTTTGTTAATGTCTTGGTCACTGGTGTCGTCTTCTTCTTCAGAGTCTTCCTCAGATGCGTTGTGGATGTCCAGCAGATCGTAAAACAGTTCAGCGTGGTACATAGCCGCAGTTTCTACTTCCACCTCTGCTGCTGTCACTACATATATAAGGATATGTAAATATTATATGGTAATATTTTGACGTATGGCCTTAACCCTCTCCTGAGAGGAGACCCGAGCCCAGCAGTGGGACATTATGGGTTGTTGTTTGTTTGTTTTGTTTGTTTAATATTTTGACAAAATACTACTATCTATTTTTGATAAAATTTATATAATTTATAAATAAATAAATATTTCAGGCATTTAACACACAACGCCAAGTTCCAAGCTAAGCCGAGCTTGTGTTATGGGTACTAGACAACTGATCAAATAGATATATCATTTTTGTGTAAATACATACTTATTATAAATATAAAACACCCAAACTTCGAAACAAATATTTGCAGATTACACAAATATTTGGTCCGACCCGAGAATCGAACCCGACACCTCAAGCACAGCAGTCGCATACGCTATAACTGTGCCACCGAGGCAGTCAATTATGTCACCCGGATCCTTAAAATCGGTACGCTACGGGGTCATACAAACATACATAGACTGCCAATACTTGCTTGACCTTGATTATCCTTGCTTTTAGCTTCGCCGTAGTCGGATAAAAACTGTTTGTGAACTTTGCTTGTTTATTCAAAATTCGTATAAAGTGAGGACAACTTCCCCAATAAGAATAATTATATCCTGTTTCACGTGAGATTTACAAACAATTAACAAGGGTTACCCAGACTCCGGATAAGAATCTGTGAATCAAAGTATTGTACTGTAAAGAAGAAGGGGTTACTTTAATGTTATACATCTTCACTCTGTCACTGTACACCGTTGAACAAAGACCTTTCTCCATACAAAGATGTGTTAACAATCCCAGGTTTGGCTGGCCATTCTGTATAAATACGCTACCAGTATTTTTCATCGTCAGTCCACCGTACAGCAGTAGCAAGTAATTTAAAACAAAACTTGAAAGCAAATTAACCACAACAACAAATACTTACAACGCAAATTTATTATAACTTCAACATTTTTTTTCAGACGAGCTAAATCCGATTGAATTTCACATTGAACATTTTCGTAGAAGTCAGGATTGTTAACATCAATATTTTCAACGCTGTTAATTTTACGTTCACAATTTTTTTGCTCTTCCGCCATTTTTAGCAGTTTTTTCAAGTCAGAATAAAATTATTGTTGCAACTTATTTAAAATTTCCCGCCAATGTTTAATGATTCTCCATTTTATATTCTATTGAATGATTGTTTCGTGTTCAGTTCTATCATAGACATTTTTTGAGAGCACAATCTTTTTATTTAAAGCATTTCATAAAGCCTTTAAAAATGAAACCTGAAACGACTAAAACCTAAATAAATAGTGTTAAAGAAATTAATTTATAAATAACTAAAACCCGATGACATGAAAAGGGTAAAAAGATGAAACAAGGAAATAATTCAGATTTAAATCCCGAAAGGCATGGGTACTCAAATTATGAAAGCAGAGCCGTGGTTTACAACTTTTCAGTAAAATAGTTCGAGTTTGTTTTAATGATAGGAACATTAAGATGTTTGGTTTTTAAAATTTTTACATATAGTTGTTTATATTATAGAATAAGTTCTGATATATACAAAGTGTAAAATATATTTACAGTTTAGCATCAATATGATTTCGATCTAGAATAAAATAGCATCAATCATTATAATAATTATGATTAGGTATGTGGAGTTACTACGAACAACTTCACTCATACCTTTCATGCTTAAATTCTAAACGTAATATGTGGTAAACCGTATGATAAGTCAGGACAAATGTTTTTGAATAGAAACAAGTGTTTAATTACAAAATAATTTTGATATTTCAAATATATTAGACATCTCACAACTGCTCAATTTTTATAAACAAATTAGTCAAATTAAATTGTTAAGAATTTTGTTAAATCTGTCGTAATCGGTCCTGGGTAGTCTGTGCTAAAATAAAGAGAGCATCGACACAACATCCCCTAAGAATTTGTGTGTATTAAATGGTAAAAGCTTATCATGGTTCCGTCGCTAGTGACGCGACACGGCACGTAATTATTGTTCTTCTTCTTTTGATGAGATGGCAACCAGCCGGATCAGATAATTCTCCAATGTCAAGTATTTAAAATCTTCAATTCTAAGTCTTTGAGTCTTCAAAAAAAACGATCTACCGATACGTGATTATTTATAATTTATATTATTTATTAATTATATTTTCAACCAAAAAAATTTCTCATAGACAAAAATGGACTGTCAAAAATGTTTCATAGAGAAAACGTGTTTTGTCAATGGTATTTGTTGGTTGTATCAGGCAGGGTCCGAGAACTGTGAATTGTAAATTCCTTTCTTTCTTCTTGTAGTTGTCGTGAAGTGCACGTGGTGTTTTGTTATTTTTACGGAGTGTGAATTTCACTTATGATTGTTTACTAATATACGTACTCGTGCTATTGAAAAACTTATTCACAATGATCAGCGACGACGATCGTGATATTGATATCGAAAGTGATGTAGGTGTTTTCCCAATTTTGAAAGTTCATTGGTTTTGTGCTACATGTTTATTTTCGAAGTCATTACACTTTTTTTCTCGTTTGTAATTTTCCAGGCTGAAAATGACTCGGATTCTCGTACACATGCTAGAAATAATGTCGGTGGAAGCGGCTATTACTCTCAGGTAATGTCAATTTTGCCAAAAAGAATTTTAAACATCTTGCACAGAACCTAGAAACTTATCTTTTTAACCCGCTTCTCATCAAAATAGCATCCTAACCTTATTTTTTTTTCATTTTTAGGCAGAGAAAAGGGCCCACCACAATGCACTGGAAAGGAAAAGAAGGGATCATATTAAGGACAGTTTTACTTCACTTCGAGAAGCAGTACCAGCACTACAAAATGAGAAAGTGGTATGTTTCCCTTTATATAAACTTACTCCATTTGCATGATATTAATTAGTCTGTACTGTAACTGTAGTAAAAATTACCATGACAGCTTGTCTTGAACATAAAAATACCACATGCAAGTACAGTAATCACAAACGAATAGCATTAATATATAAAGTACATATCATAGTCATGATACCATGCATTTATTTATGGTAGTCATGATATGTGTACCATTAACATATAAAAACATGACATGCATTTACTGGTATTTATAAGTATATATTTAAGAATTTTGGTTAGAGCATTGTTGAAGTATTGCATCGATGTGTACTTAACATTATTCCCATTAAAGTAAAAATAATAAGAATAAAAAACAGGCAATGGTTGCACAGAGTCATATCCCAAGTATGCTTTTTGGAGTAATTTTGAAAAAAAAAGTTTATTTCTGTATTCATTACATTCATTCGGTAACAATTTAAGAGCAGTAGCGGTATTTGTCAGTCTTAGATGTATAACAAAGTTGCTTAAGTTCTAACACCACATAAGTCATTTGTTGGCAGTTTTAACATGCTATTAGCTAGAGAACCGGAACACACATTGTTTTAATCTATCAGAAACAAGCATTATCCAATTGGAACATGTAAACTGCAGTAAAAAGTAACAGCACGGCATCCACCAAGCAGTTGTAAACTCTAGAAACAGGACATACATCAGTGTTGTTCCATAGTGATTGATCAACTGCAGGTTGTTCCAGGGAATTAATTGAAATATATAATATGAAGAAATTATGTGTTCACAATTTCACTATGTACAATCTTGAAAACAAGGATGTGCACTGTTATTGGTTAGATGAGTGTACTGCAGCGTTGATGGCTTCTGTGTATGCTTCTTGTAATACTGCCTGATATAAACTCTAGACAAGGAGCTTTTGCCTATAATTTTGTACTCTGATGACTGCACAGCACAAAACCTCTATATGGTTTTATCAAATGCATTGCCAGTATTGGCAATGGACTACAACATCCCAATTATTAAAAAAAATCTCAAAAAGGGTCATTCATAGATGGAGATAGATTCTTCTCATGGTGCAATAGAGTGTCAAATAAAAACAGAGACATCCTGAGAGATTGCCATCGCAGTATGGGTCTCTTTTCAAAGAAGCTCGTCCTCAGCTACCATATAATGTTAATATTCTCAGCTATGAGTTTTTCCATGACTTTTCCCCATCTCTCATCTATGATTCAATTTAACCAGGGCGAGTAGCTAATGACCCGGTTGTCATGAATATAATAGTATTACTTTTTGAACCGGAAGGGCTCATCTATACTAATATTATAAATGTGAAAGCTTGTGAGGATGTTTGTTACTCTATGCAAAAACTACTAAACGGATTTGGATGAAACTTTATAGTAATATAGCTGATACATCAGAATATCACATAGGCTACTATTTGCCGTGATAACCGACATATACGCGGTCATAAACTAGTAAAATATAAACTGAACTATAATGGTGACTATGCAACTACTTTTAATTTAAATAAGACTTTTTTAAACTTAGATAACACTATCTAACTATGCTAGTAGATTGCCTCGTTGGTCTAGTGGTTGAAGTATGCGACTGCCAATCGGGTTCAAATCCTGAGTCAGGCCAAAAGTGTTATCGAGGTTTTCTGATTATATTAATACTTAATAAATAACAGCTCGGAGTTTGGAAGTTGGGGTCTGAACCACCGTGCCTCGGAAAGCATGTAAAACTATTGGTCCTGCGCTTATCTCTCCTCGATCTTGTCAGTTAACCGTCCTGTCGAATTATGAGTGAGAGCGAACAGAGTGTGCACCTGTGTTTACGCGCACACTTGTGCACTATAATATCTCCAGCTTAGTTAGCTGGTCTCCATTGAGACTGGTCGGGGTGGCCGTAATCAGCTAGGAGAACATCATAATAGGCTCATTATTGAGTTGGTCTCTAAGTACAAAGTACAATTATGATAAAAGTGCTATTAAACCTATATAATGTATTAATTATCAAGAATACATGTTAAGTTCAGAAAAATACTGATTGCATTTAATAAAATAAAACAAGTCATTTAATATCACTGTCTTATTTTTCAAGTGCTGTTACAAAAACACATGTCATGTAGTTCAAATATCAAAATAAGACAATACTTCGTTTGTATGGAGTCTGAAATGGAGATGTTAAATTATCCAGTTTTTTCACTCTCATGAACTCCACTCTCCAGGTTGCTATTTTTGACATATGTGGTGATAGAACTTAGTGACGAACTTGTGGCCTAGCCACTATTTCGTCTTAAGTTCTTACACCCCTTCATTCTTATAATTTTTTCTCTTGTTTGCATTATTCTGGCATTATAGAAATGAAATTTGCCAGTAATAATTGTTATAGAAAACTAAATTATTTTAATCACACATGACATAATAGAATTTATATGGTTTCTGTTAATTTTCTACAATCCATATCCATTTTAATATTACGAATTGCAAAGTAACTCTTGTCATCATCAACAATCCATAATATCTCACTGCTGGGCTCGGGTCTCCTCTCAGGAGAGGGTTAAGGCCATACGTCCCCACTCTGACCTAGTGCGGGTTAGGGACTGCTAGTCAATGTTGTGGTTAAGACGCCGCCCAAAGGCCTCCAACTAAGCTTCCCGAATGTTATCCTAGGATAAAAACCGGGACCGACTGCTTTGTGACCTCTGAATCACGGAGACGCCCATGGTATCATCATCGGTGACCCATTCAGGTAGTGACTGCGCCATCGTTGCTTACTCTGGTGACTGTTTCCAACCACCGAGTGCAACTGAGCTATGAGCGCCTTAAGTAACTCTCACACATGCTTTTAAGGGTAAACCACTGAACCGATTTTGATGAAATTTGAAATGAAGATCCTTTGATTGTAATAGGCTACTATTCACCCCAAACACTCACACCTCCACTTTCATGTATTTATTTTACATTTAAAGATTATTATAGTATAATAAAACAGCACCTTTACTTAGGGATGAGTTTATTTTAAACTAGACTGTAGGTAAACAATCGCAAGCAATACTGTTAGTACTCAACTGCCAAACAGTGAGTGCTCGACCCAACCGAGAATTATTATTAAATCAAATAATATTTCTTCTGTGCGGTAGCAGAAAAATACAATTATATTTTCTACATTTAATATAAAATATTAAATGTAGAAAATACCAGAACATTAATAATACTTCAATAATATAATTAAATCGAAGCAAGCTCAACATTATTATATGTCACATGCATTTAGTAAATTGTGGTTATATTACTAACAGAGAATCTTTTATTTATTTGTATAGATTATTGAAATTCTTAAAGATGTCATGGTAGTTATTATACAGTTAATAGTTCACACATGTAGGATTTCATCATATAATAGTTTCATGGGATTGGGATGTATGTGATTGTCTGTGTTAAGTTTATATTTCAATCAAAATCATTTTTCATTCCTACCATTCATTTCATTTCCTTATTTTGTTGCTGAAAGATGGTAGTCATACATAATCAATATATCTTAGTTGTTATTTTTAAATGCAAAAGATTTTCAGGGTTGAGTCGATTGAGCAATGATTCATTTTTCAATTCAATTCAAATCATCATCCAGGTCTATAAATCTGATTATGTATGAAAATAACACTTTCACTTTTTGGCTCTACTTTGTTTGTTAGTTTCCATTTTTGTATGTAATGGAGAACCCATTTTTAACATTAGTTTGTAGTAAATTAGTATATGTTATCATTTCATTAATTTTCATGTATTTTATCACCATCTTTATTGATAACTTTGTACTCTTTATATAGAGTTCTACGAAATTGCAGGCGAGTCGAGCCCAAATACTTAAGAAAGCAGCTGAATATATACAGTTTATGAGAAGAAAAAACAATTCTCATCAACAGGACATTGAAGATCTGAGAAGACAAAATATGTTACTTGAAGCACAAAGTAAGTGCCATTTAATTTTACTCTTACTAGAATAGTAGTGTGTTATAAAAGTAGCTTCTTGTCTTCATTCTAGGAGTGTTAGTCTACTAGTTCAACAGTATTTAAATTATAATTATTAAATCTACAGAACAATTCGTCATGACCACAATGACCATTGCTTCATGCTAACTACAACTATCTCCTGTATAATGCACCTGTGCCGTTTAATAACTTACTAGTTTAGTTTGATCTCGTACAGTTATATTTGCAGTAGCAAATTTTGCAGCCGTTCTTTTATAATTACTTACTATAAGCCATTGATTTTAATTTAGAACTGCCCTTACACCTGAAATAGTATTAATTATTTTTGATGTACTATTTTACTATCACTTAAGTAATGAATGCTTCTTGTTTATGTATAATATGAATCAGTATGAATGAGGTTAGATTATGATACTTTGATTGTATGTCTGCTGCGCTGAGTATTATGGGTTCTATGCCAACATTGTACAAAAATTTGTATGAACTACAAATTTTGGTTCTCTGTGTGGGATTATTTGAATCCATTTCCATCCTAGTGCAGGAATTGTCTCATTTTACACTTTATCATTATCTAATGATGAGTACTTTGTAAATTTTTGAACTATTTATTTATTTCAGTAAGAGCGTTAGAGAAAGCCCGAACTACAGGGAATTACATGGATGCCCATGATCTAGGACTCGGCATTAAATCTGAGGGAGATTCACACGACTCTGATAGTTCTGATGGTGAAGGTACTACACGACGCGTTAAGAAACTCAAGATAAATGGAGTCATGGCTAGTAATTAAACTTCTGGTTGTGAGATGAATTCGTCTTGGTTAATGGAAGTCACTTGGAAACAAGAAGATCCATAGGTTGTTAATTTGTAAGATCTATTACATGTACATTATACTTTCTAATTGTTGCAATAGATAAAGTGGGACACAGCAACTGTTGGTGTCTGTTCCAATGGCTCTATTCTTGATATCCACAGAATAACATTACGTAAATATGGTTTTTATATTTAATATTTTTGTACACTGTGTACTTAAAAATCTAACACTTTTTTTTAATGAAAGTATTTTTTTAAAAGAACCGTCTAAGGTTTTATGTTTTTGTTTGTAATTATTGTGTGTTTTGCAAAATGTGTGAAATTGTCGTTTAAATTTTATACAGTACTTGATTTTAATCGTATCACACGTCACTACCGGACAATGAAATGCATTTTATTCTGTCGATTTCGTAATAATTATCGGAATAGGCGTGGACACCCTTTTTATAAAATGTGGATTAACAAAGGAACATCAGATCAAATAAAAAAGGTAGATAACGCACGGCCCTTGTTCATGTTGAATCATAAAAATCAGCTACTTCCAACTAAATACACGCGTTAACGCACACACATATTCAAAAACTACGCTACTTTTCTTTAGTAGCGTACAACTTGTCGTGCAGTAAGTTTATCTACAAAATGCTGTCTTGTGCAATTAAATTGTTGTAAAAGTACAAAAAAAATCTCAAGGAATAACGTATCACACGTAAGTACACACAAAACTATCTTCTTTAGATAGATAGATAGAAAACTCTTTATTTGCACACTATAATATTACAGTTAGAAGAGAGTACATAAAATGTGAGTCGGAGTGTACAAAGGGCGGCCGTATTGCCTTTATGTTACTATAAAATTATTTTACTTATAATAATAATGTCAATAACACAAAGGACATTCGTTCGGGACGAACGTTACCAGGTGTTCGTATTTCTAATAGCCTAGAAATGTGAGTAAATTATTTGTAGGTAAACTCATATTTATATAACGAAGTAAAGAGTGAGTTTTTAATCACTTAATTTTATAGTATTTAAATTAGGTAATTTAAAAAAAACAAATATTTAGTTTTTATAATTTAACGTGTTACTTTCGGGATCTCTATCGTACTAATTCATTATGCTATTATAACCATCCATATATTATTACAAGGGATTATCTACCTAGATATACCGGAAACGACCATAACGTTTTGAAATGTTACACATTATGCCCTTTCACTTGATACCCACGTGGACACTGTTTTTTTAAACATTTTCCAATCAACTCTTTACGTCCTCTAGAGGGCGCCGTATTAGATTAAAATATGAACTTCTAAACGAACTGACAAAAATACATTTATGTCATACATCATAACAAAACAATCTTCGAATAACCTTTCCGTATTTTTTCGGCTCACATATACGTGCCTCCTTCATTTACACAAATATGTATAATCTAATTGTAATTTATACGAAACATATATATTTATTTATTCATTTTACCTATAGTTCATTTTTTTGAAAAGTGACAAAACCATCAATCACTCACACACATTTAAAAAAATGCTTTATTTTCTTGTTCTACGTGCGGTATCTTTCTTTTTATTTGATCTGGGAAAGGAACAAAAACAAAACTTACAAAATTTTCAGTAGAAAAGCACTAAGCATTATTTCCGTAGTAGTTTTCTAGAGCAATATCTATTAGTTTTGTTTATCAACCTAAAAAAAAACAGTCCATAAACTTACCACAGTTGAGTGTGTTTACATACTTTTTTTTTTAAGTAACATTATCAACCTATTTTAATTTATTGATCTCACATGGTCAATTATTTAAATTCAGAATATCAACCTTAAAACTATTTGATCACATTATTTTTGCCAAATATTTACCAAGTATTAGCTAAAGAATGTTCATCTTACTAACTTTAAAACTTGTATTTTAACACTTATACATAAGTATTTTAGGTTATTACTATGCAGTAAGATAAACTTCACATTGAATTTTTTTACGTCTTATTATTAATATCAAGTGTAAAGCCAATGAATTTAATTTCAGTATTCAGTTTTGGTTTACAGTGATTTTGATGTCAGTGGACCCATGATAATCCGAACAACGTTTTGCAAACCAGATTCGGTGTACCTTGTAATTCAACAAATTACAGATCCAATGATAAGATTTTATACTATCACATGTCGACTTCAAACTTAATTTACCAATTTGAATCAAAAGAATACCTACGTTCAAACTTAATTTACCAATTTGAATCAAAAGAATACCTACGTGTTGAGCACAATATTGGTGGATATGGCGCATACTAGTTGTAAACTGCCCAATCATGTATTATCTACATTAGTGAAGACTGTCAAAAATATTCAATTAGTAGTCATTTCGGATTACCGCGGGTATTACTGTGTATGTAAATGTTTTACTGNTTACTGTATATCATTTATATGCTTTATATATATGTTTTAATATATGTGTATGTCATTGGTAATTGTTGGGAGTAAATTGTATGCATTCACTACGCTAAACGTCGTGATAGAAATGAATAAAAGAATTTTACCAAACAAATGGTCGAAAACTAATTATATCAAGCCATTTCTTGTTTCTCTCTCTTAGTTTCTTTTTAATCTTTTCAAATTCAGAACATAATGCATAAATCACAAAACAGCTATTAGTCCCAAAATGTATTTTATAAACTTGTATTGGATGGATTTGTGCTTGAGCTTTTGTTATATAGCATTTCTCAGCTTTTTCTTTGGTTTGATATTATAACCATTTTTTGGCAAATTCAATTGATTTGTATAAACTTAAAAAATGTGTACAAAATTTTTTCATGTATCGTAAACATACCTGTTTGATGATGATGTAAGTTAATTCAATTCGAAGTGTATAGATTAAGTTTTAGTCTTCTTGAATGATGTCTTAGGCACAAGTTATGCACATAAAGAGTATAAAAAAAAATAATTTTAAATAAATAAATTTTGTGGCTCTATCTTGGAAGTTTGTGCATAATGCGTAATGGGATTTAAGATAATTGTTTTTATATTTTGTTGCTGCTATATAAGTTATGTATATGAATATTTTAAAATAAAAACGATTTTTGTATGGCAACTGATATTTGTTCTGGAAGGCTAAATAATAGTTTTAACGAAAAATTACATTAATACGCTGTTATATATTGTTTTCTTCTTAATTTAAGTCGTACGTTTAGGAAGGTCGGGGTATTTCTTTGATTTTTCTGATAAAAAGAATATTTTGTGAGAAAATCATTTTACGAAATTCAAAAACTTTCGCTTCGCACCTGCTTCAGCTATTTAAAAAGCGAAAATGGAACGATAACCTTACTATAAGCATAAACCAGGAAGGTAACCAAGTACATATAGAATACATGACGTGCTAGAGAGATTCAACCTTAAGAGATTTGTCGCGGGCTTTTTTAGAACTTTTTATTGGGATAATTCTTTCCCACATTGTATTATAATAGTAACCGTTTACGTTTAACTCTCTGAAGGAATTATTTACCTATTTTGCTATACTTTTTATTGATACTCCACTCTTTTTGGTTGTTATGTGTTGATATGATAGCCCATTTATCGAAGGAGCCTCCTTCGATAAATGGGCTATCTAATACTGAAAGACTCAAATCGGATCAGTACGTTCTAAGATTAGCTTGTTCAACCAAGCAATTTTTTTAGCTTTAGTGTTAGTTTAATATAAAAATAGCAACAAGGTTAGGTCGGTATTTCATACCCTGGTCCAGATGTCTTAAAACAGCAAATCCCAGATCCCTTTCTCCTCAGACGCAGACTGGCACACCGTGTGGTTTTAGTCGGTCCGATTCTAACACCGCCCCGCCGCAAACCTCGGTATTACTATGAATGAAATGACGGATCGACGGAGGTATGCCTCTTCTCTACCGTCTAAAGAAACACGAAGTGGCGTAGTAGCAGAAGATAACGTAGTAATATAATATCAAAAATGTCGTCCCATAGTACTCTACTAGAACGACATTTAAGAACTGGTAGATAATAATAATAATAAATATTTTAGACATTTTAACACACAACGCCAACTAGTCCCAAACTAAGCAGAGCTTGTACTATGGGTACTAGACAACTCGCGGCTGGAGGCTCCACGTGCTGGCTTCGCCACCGTGGAGGCGCTCCAGCCGGTCATCCTCGAGTGGGCAAGGCGGCAGCACGGGACCCTTTCCTGCCGACTGTCGTAGGTGTTCTCCGGGCACGGTTGCTTCGGGAAGTACATGCACTCGGTCGCCAGGAGGGAATTGAGTCCCGCCTGCCACCACTGCGACTGCAGCGAGGACTCGGCCCAGCTCACGCTGGCGGTGTGCCCCGCTTGGGCGCCGCAGCGTCGGGCTCTGTTCTCTGTTCTCACTGCGATCATTGGAGGAGATCTCTCGCTGCTGGCCGTGGTCGGCGGCGGCGAGAAGTTTTACCGCGGTCGCGACCTTCTGCGAGGAAGTCATCTCGCAGGAGGCGGTGGAAAAGGCCCGGGCTTAGTTCGATCTATGGCTTCTCGCATCCAGCTCCAGACAGCCGTCTTGCGCAAATCATCGCTCTAACTGACCTGTGGACGTCCTACACTACGTTTGCCGAGACGCGGTCTCCACTCAAGAACTCGTTTACCCCAAAGGTTATCGTTTTTTTTTGTTTTTTTTTAATAATAGTTTTATTCATAACAGAACGCGTTATTGGTACAAACGAACGAAACTAGAACGCGTGGTACAGTTTGTGTCTGTCAAGTGCATTGATTTCAATCATATCTTGATATAAAAATAGAATGTTCCATACTAAAATATTGGATGGGACAGATAATAAAATAAAAATATATTGTAATTGAATTCTACTAATATCGGTTAACCTGAAGAAAGAAACGCGTGTCAAAACTTGCGAATTAAAACAGTAATGAATGAATATTGAGTCCAATTGTGACATATTACGAAAAGTTGATTCTTTACGATAACAGAAAGCGAAAAATTTCGACCTCGGGTCAAAGGCCACAACAGTAGTATAAAGGAAGATCTTAAATATTATCAAGTCTTTTAAATCACTTTTTGTCAGGAAAAATTTATTGTTTTCTACTGATATAATATAATAATACTAGAGGATCAATATAAACATCAATATGTTCAGGATCGGACATGTCACTTTTTCATGCAGAAAACAAAATGCCTATCTAAGTATGGTGACTAAAACAAATTGTTTCGGTGTGTGCAAATACTATTCCAATAGAAATAAAAAATATTTCGATTCAGTGAAATGTTAGCTCAACAATTAACATTAGTCAGTGTGGATCATTTGTTGATAATACAATTGCTCATTAAAAACAAAAAATAAGCAATGAGAGACTAGAAATTATACATTTCATTGAACTCTAAAACTAAAAGACTAGAAACGTTAAAAAACAAAGGTACTAAAACATATATCTTCACATATTATTTTTACTTTATGTGGAACATTATTCAAAGATGACAGATGTGACGAGCGATGTGCGTGAAAATGCACCGAAGACATAATTCTTTATTTAGGAGATCCTTAGGTTCTCTGGGATGCGTTTTCAAATTTATGTATGCACTATGTACAAATGTATGCCTTTAAAATATAGCATTACATTAATAGTATCAAACATTCGTGTTTCGTTATGAAGCAACCATAATTTCATCTGCAGAAACTTTTATTTTTTAATTTAGATAAGTTGAATTTAATATTGTATGATTAAATTAAGGTTTAACGTATAACGTTACTATTTTTTTTATATTAACGTTTTTATAAAAAAGTTTTTTTTTATTTTTTTACCAAAGTATCTGTACTGTTTTTATTTATTTATTTATTTATACTTTATGCACATTAATAGTGACAAAGGTGGACTTAATGTCGTTGGCATTTTCTACCAGCTGACCTTAGGGCGATGCAGGCTTTTGTCGTTGAACTTCCGTTATAATATTTCAAATACTAGCATATATCCAAAAATAGCATTAAAAATGCGACATTTTACCATTAGAAAACCCATTTAAATATTAATAGGATAAGATAACAATTAAGTTATATTTTTCTTTAAAGTGCATGAAGAATACGATCGGGCCCGATCCGCCGCCGGCAAACCAGGTTGGCGGAGGCGCGCCTCGATGGGCGGGATGGGTTTTCCCCTCCATCCGCTTCACAGGCCAGCCGCGAGGGGGCGACGTTATGCGTGTGCCGTACGTCGCCTAAATTGAGAGGATGTAATAATGCATCTAGAGACGGTGCCCGCTTCAGTGCGGGCAAGCGCTGGGAGGGTTCCGGATGGCGTAAGAAAGCGGTTCCCGGATCTCTCCCATCTCAGGCGCAGAGTGGCACACCGTGTGGTTTTAGTCGGTTCGATTTCGACACACCGCCCCGCAGCAAACCCCGGTGGGGTGAAGGCTCGAGTGGGTTTCCACACGTAAAAAAAAATGGGTACTAAACAACTGACATTAATACTTATAAACTGTTTTTTGTAAATACATACATATTATACATAGAAAACACCCAAACTCCGTCACAAATATTTGCAGATCATACAAACATTTGGTCCGACTCAGGAATCGAACCCGACACCGCTAGCACAGCAGTCGCATTCGCTACCACTTCGCCACAGAGGCAGATAAAAATACGAGAAAAACTATTTGGTTTTGTTTATGGAATACTTAATGACGGTTTTCTTTAGTTAAATATTACCGAATCCATAATAATCTAATATATATTCGAAACTGACCGTCTGTTACACTTTCAAGGCTAAACCGCTGAATCGATTTGGATGAATTTATGTACAGAGACACTGGACCTTAGGGAACGTTATAGGTTTTTTGCATATACACACTTGGAATCGGGTGCAGCAACTAGTTCAGAATAAATATAAAAATAGAAAGCGAAGGTGCATGTAAAGCAAGCTCTTTGTTTGAATTGGTCGTTTTCTTTATTACTTACAAATTTTGACCCAAATACGTGACCCGTGATCGGCTTTGCACTCATGTATTTTGGTTATTTCAAAGAGAGCCTAGCTCCTCCAAGGTCCAAACTGTCTCTAAATCGAAAATCAGCGAATTCGGTTCAGCGGCGAAAGGGTAACAGACCCACAGGAAATATACTAAAAATAACCGATATTTTCCATTTATTAAACATGAGTCGTATAGTTTTTCTCCTATTTTTATCAGGAATAGCAGGTTAACCCGGTTTTAGGTTAGGCTTGGGGTTTTTTTTTTAATAAAAATGTTTTATAATAATAATAACTTCATATTCAAGATAGTAGTGCCATGTTGATTTCAGCCCGAATGGGCCGGCTTGATCGGGGAGGTTCTACCTTCTCGCAGAAGGCCCACCTAAAATGATTGTTAGTGACTGCGAAACCGGCGTTCCGATGATGCAGAATCATCTCAATAGGCTGCATTGCCTGCTTTCGCAATGAAAGAGGACCAATAATCTCGATTTTGCTCTTACTTTCCATCAGGCCTAGTGACTTTGGCAGGCTCATAAATAGAAAAAGGGCAGTTGGTTTATTTTAAGCCATGTTGTTTTTCACGCATTTTTTATGGAATAGGAGGCTAAGGACCAGACACCTGCAACACCACAGGCGTCACAAGTGCGTTACCGACCTTTCAAGAAGGAGAGATAATTGCAAAGATCGTGAGAGAAAATATGAGATACTATCAAATTATTCTTAATTCGGATAGCGTTTATTTATTTAACAATGTAAATCGTAAAATATCTTAAAACTAATATAAATTATGTTTTGATCTAGTGGTAGCGTATGCGACTGCTGTGCTAAAGGTCTCGGGTTCGATTCCTGAGTCGGACCAAATGTTTGTATGATCTGCCAATATTTGTTTCGGAGTTTGGGAGTTTTCTATGTATAATATATCTGTATTTACAAAAAAAGTATATATGTAGTAATATCAGTTGTCTTGTACCCTAGTACAAGCTCTACTTAGTTTGGGACTAGATGGCGTTGTGTGGTAAAATATCCGAAAATATTTATTTATTTTATATATAAATAATATGAGGCCACAGCTTTTTTTTACCCGACTGCGAAAAAAGGAGGGTTATGTTTTTCGAGTGTTTGTATGTATATGTCTTTGGCACGCCCCATAGTATAAACGACTTGTATTTTTATGTGAGTGGTGTCAATAGATTCCTCTTAGTCGTGAGAGTGACACTGGGTACATCAAAATTAAAAAAAAATCAATACAAAAAAAGTACGCAGTCGGGTCTTAGTATTTAAGTAATTTATTACTTGTTTGCCAATTTTGTTCCGTTGAAGATTACAGAATTGAAAGTTATCACTTATTTAAGAAATCATTATATTATTGATAGATAATAGCTACCTTCCTTAGGTTCCAAATGTTACTTTAAATAAAGCTTACATCGGACAAACTCAAAGAGCTCGCGAATAAAAAATCAAAAGACAATGATCAGAGGAGAATAACCCACTGTCATGTTTTGTCTATTAGCATTATTTACTTAACGGGATAGCGGGTAAATCAATCGAGCTAATTATGGTCGTATTTTAATCGATATTATTATATTATCGATATTATACAAAGTGATTTATATACATTTGAAATTTGTTAAGATATTCTTTAAACAGTATAAAAATCCTACTTTAAATATTTGCATCTTTTATTACGTATTAGTAATGTATTTATCGATATTACTAATAAACGATTTGGTGAAGGTACTTTACATTGCTTTATAATTAAAATGAGGGTAGACATAGATCATTGAGAGAAAAATTAAAATAATTACGATCACTTCCACCTCTTCGTGCTCAGAAGTAAGAACGGTTCGCGTGCAAAACGGCTTAGTAGATTTATGAAGAGAAATTTTAAATGTCATTGCGGATATGAAGATGATTAACAAATGTAAATCTTCTTCTGGTACGAGGAATTGCAGTCGTATACAAATAATTATAGTACGAGAAAAGGAGTCCATAACATGAGAACACAGAAGATTTAGTTACCTAAATTACGTGCCGTAAAGCCATTGTGGCGGTACATTAGTTGGTCTTCTCAATGTGAGTTGATGAGAAGTACCTAATCGAAAATCGATGAAAATGCTGAAACCATATTACAAAAGCAAATCGGTTAACTTTTCGGTGAGTTACTAATGACCTATATTTACTTTCGAATGTTATATTTTTAATTATTTTTTGTTTTTGTTTAAACTAGTGCCTTGTGGCCTGAGAACAGCTTTCCTTTTAACTATTATCTTTGTTTGTAAAGTTCAGTCGTTTTAACCCCCACGCCAAATGAGGTGTTATAAATTTGACGTCGATGTCTGTTTATATGTGTGTGTATTACCTACTCTTCTTAGAATTGAAATTACTCGTATTTTTGTCTCGTTCAAATGTCAAAGTGTGTTCTCTCTAGAATGTTCTAAGATATTGTGACTCGTTGTTCACGGCCATGCAGTTTGTTACATCGATTTTTTGACAGTATAATCATTTGCAAATATTATTTTTACAGTATAGAAGTACCTACTAGTTTGCTGTAGATGATAATTTTTATAAAATAACGAAGTCAGCACGGGAATATAAAGTGAGTACCTGTTTTTAAATTGTTGGAGATCGTTTTTGTTTTTCGAATGACGGTCCCCATTTCATGTCATCCACATTTTTTATCATTAATTTCATCAAGACGAAGACTTGAGGACTCAAAGACTTAAAATTGAAGACGTTAAATACTTGACATTGGCAGAAATAGCTGATCCGGCTGGTTGCCATCTCATCAAAAGAAGAAGAGTACCTACCTGTTTTTAAATTTCAATGATTTTTTGTAAATATCTGGTCTACCTTTGATAAAATAGTTCTATTACATTATGCAAAATTGTACTCTTCATTTAAATTGCTGTTTATTTAATAGCTGATAAACGATTAGAATGATAAAAAGAATATTTTGCTGGTCTATTAATGATACTTTATAATGTCGCTATAAGCATTTGTTGGCCTGTCTGTCTGTTCATTTGTCACGATACTAGAATTATTTAACACAGATAATAATGTCGACGAATTTGTTAAATGAATCTTGGAGTAAAATTGTTGATGGTGGCCCTAACTTAGACCCCTCGATATACCAACTTATATATTAAAAAAATTGCTATAGAAATTATAACTATCACTAATTTAAAACGTAATAAATTAAAGTAATATATTACGAAATCGTACACTGTGTGTAGTCAGATGTGCACTTGGCCGGAATGGATTTTAATGAAACTACAATAATATAGCTTATACATCAGAATAACATATAGGTTACTTCTCTGCCGCGATAACCGACTTATAGGCGGGCAACAGCTAGTAATGCAATAAAATATGTAGCAGTCGTGAACTGAGCGCCGATGATGAGCCACAACTCTGGCAATCAACAGCCACGACAACTGTCCATAATATCCGACTAAGAAGTTTTTTTTTAAATTTCGTTTTTTTTTATAGTGAGAAGATTCAAAGCTCCTTGGATATAGACAGATAGATAGATAAGTCTTTATTTGTACATCGTAATACAGATATATAAAAAAAGTACAGAAAATGACAAATGTATAATGTACAAAAGGCGGCCTTATTGCTGAATGCAATCTCTTCCAGGCAACTTTAGGATGGATCAAAAAGTATCGGAAAGGCAGTAGTTGAGTTTTGAAAAATTGTAATTGTATATAATTTCTAATTTAATATAAGTAACGTAAGGTGAGTACTGTTATCATTACACGATCCATGCCTAGCCTTATAGTATCCGTATTGTGTACCGGCGCTGAAGTCGTGCTATGTCCAGGACGAAAGCCGGATTGGAAAGGATTCAGTAAAAAATTTTTGATAAGGAAGCTACTCAGTTGAGAGTGGATGAGGCGTTCAAGTATTTTAGATAGGAAAAGTAAAATGGATATTGGGCGATAGACAGAAAATGAAGAGGGTTTAGCTTTCTTAGGTAGAGGGATTATCTGGGCATCTTTCCATGCAGACGAAAAAACACCATTTGTCACGGAGTGATTCAGGATATTGCAAATGATGGATAGGATTTCGTCAAGGATAGGCAGAATCATATTTCGGCTGATACAATCGCTTCCCACTGCATTTAATGAAATCGATAGAATGGTCTTCCTAACATCACAAGAAAACAATTGATCAAAGACGAAAGGTTGCTAGTTGGGAGCTGGGATAGAAGAAATATATCTAAGAGTGTTAGCTTTAGTATTGACATCAATGTCAGACGAGGTAGAGAAATGTTTATTAAGTGAATCAAAGTTTAAATTTTTAGAGTCTTGGCGAGACCTTCCTACTCCCAACGTTCTTAAAAACTTCCAGAATTTTGCTGGATCTCCGTTTTCTACACAAGAGTGAATATGTTGGCGTTGTGCATTTCTACACATCTTATTGCAGAGATTTCTCAAGTAAACATATTTTTCCAGGTTAACATCTGTTGGTCGGCGTTTGTACTTACTTTTCGCCAAGCATTTCTTGGTCATGATCTGTCGTATGTCCTCAGTAAGCCAGGGAGCCGGTAAATGTTTAATTTTGATCGACCGCAAGGGTGCATGCATAATAAAAAGCTGTAATTATTTTTCTGTGAATATATCGACTTTTTTATTCATACACTGCGAATTTAACAAGACCGACCAGTTAATGTTACGCGCATTCTCTTTAAGCTTAGAAAGATTCATGCCATTGAATTTGCGTTGCACTAGAATTCTCGGCTTTGCCTTGGGTGGACGGATAACATAAGAAAGAAATATCAAGTCATGATATGAGAATGCATCAGCTGAATACTGGCCATGGCTGATGACATGATTGAAGGAATAGACAAGAATTGGGTCAAGAAGAGAGGGGCACAGTTAAGAAAATGATGCGTAGCATCAAGTGTTAAAAGTGATAAGTTATTACAGTTTACTATTCTGCGTAATGAAGAAAAGCGATGGTCATTTTTCAATAGGCAAGTGGTTGTAAGATGGAGACAAGTTTTCAATAAAATTTTCGAATGAGGAAAAGTAGTTGGTACTTATCCTCGGAGCATCAGAAAATTGGCACTGAAGATTCTCTTGGAGTGAGGGTATGCTAACAGAACTAGCATCAAGACTATTTGCAGAAAAAAAAACTATCATCATCACTATTACTTAGCTCAGACATTATTATGTAAATAGAACAAATTTATAACTAATTAAATATATATATAAACGTCTTCATCATCATCATCAGCCTATCGCAGTCCACTGCTGGACATAGGCCTCTCCAATTTCACGCCACTTAGTTCGATCTATGGCTTCTCGCATCCAGCTCCTGCCAGCCGTCCCGCGCAAATCATCGCTCCACCTGGCTTGTGGACGTCCTACACTACGTTTGCCTAGACGCGGTCTCCACTCAAGAACTCGTTAACCCCAACGGTTATCGGTTCTTCGGCAAATGTGGCCAGCCCACTGCCACTTCAGCTTGCTAATCCTGTGGGCTACGTCGATGACCCTGGTTCTTTGTCGGATCACCTCGTTTCTAATGCGATCCCTTAGAGAAACGCCGAGCATATACCTCTCCATTGCACGCTGAGCGACTTTAAACTTATGGACCAGTCGAACCGTAAGTGTCCACGTTTCGGCTCCGTAAGTCATTACGGGTAGGACACACGCAT
>PKRV01002157.1:0-19171 GCA_003709505.1 Hyphantria cunea
GAACAATGCAGTTTAGATTTGAAACATCTAGGTAATCAACGATTCGAGTTGCGCTCCGTTGCACGCGGTCCAGAGAGAGAAGCTGGTATTGGGCAGTAATAAGAACAGTATTCCACATGAGGCTTAACCTGCGACTTATTGAGTAGAAGGCGGTGAGCCAGAGTGCAATACCGTCTCGATTTGTTGAGAACGCCAAGCTTTTTCGAGGCCAGTTTAGCCTCACCCTCCAAACAGCCATGAAACTGGACTTCAGTCCATATATAGCGACACCAAGTATTCCAATTATTTATCCAAAAAGCGCGTCAGAGCGTATAAAATTTAGGTATCACTCATTTTGTCAGTTTATTTTGTATAGGAATCAATATAGTACCTAAGTACCTACTTGTGCAAGGTGGAGCTAAATCGGTAAATCAATTTCTAAATATGATAGGTTACTTTTGATTTTCCCAAGGTTAATAGATACTTGAGCATTTTTATTTCTCTCAACCATAAAAAACTGTATATCATATTCAAAAACCCCTAAAATACCCTTAGAAGTATTACCACCCGATCTGATCCTGGCTCGAGCAGATTCAGTAATGTTGTCGTGGAAGCGTAGAGTGCGCGGGCCGAGGCGGCCACCGTTTTTAGGCGCTTGCAGCGCTGCTAGGGTGTTGCTACAAAGGGGGCGGGCGCACACACGATTTTTACAAGTTGCATTTTGTACTCCAAATGACCAAAAGTACTTTTTTAAACTTTAGCCATAAAAGATAGTTAGTAGGGTTGTAACCAAACCCAAGAGAGGGGCAGCTGCCCCCGGTACGTCCATGCTTTTTGGCATCTCGCTGAATATAATTATACGATATAATAATATTTCGGACATATGACACACAATGAAAAACGCCAAAATAAGAAGTGCTTGTATTATAGGTACTGGACAACTGATATAAATACACATCTACTTTATTTGTTAATAAATAAACGTTATGTATATAAGTCGACCTAATGTAAATTTTTAAACAAAAATTTTAGTACCTACGAACATTTCGTCCGATCCGAAAATCAAACCAGAGACTTCGAGCATAGCAGTCGAATAAGTTCCCACTGCGCACGTAATTTAAAACATTATACTTTTTTTCATACTTCGATGTCTTTTTAAACTTTTCGCTATGGTGATAAAAACATTCGAATCTTAAACGACACGGGAAAAGAAAGAAATACTAGAAAACTAAAATTAACACAAATAGGTAGGTAACCAAATAATTTGAAGTCCCCCTTAGCGCACTATTTAATGTTCCTAGTATTTAAAAATAAGTAATATTCCTGGATTTCAAAAGCGTTTTCAAAATAAAACAGATTATACTAATCATTAAAGGTTTTACTCACTTGTTTATGTCGGAGGCTCTGACGTTTAGCCGCGAAGGAGTCGGGCGTCGAAATGGATTGGTGGCGTTGGTACCGGCTCTTATATGGTGCCGACGAAATTATTTGATTGCCTACGTTAAGGGCGTGACGTTACACGTGGATCAGTTATTTTAAGATTTTCATCTTGCATATTTAAGATAGTAATATTATATTTAATATACTATTACGTTACCGGTACACTCTATACGTTAGAAACCCTTATACTGAAGCACGTTTTGCAGGACGAAATTATAAATATTTTTATCTGAAGGTCAAAATATCGATCACCCTATCTATCTACCTTTAAATAAGTAATTCTTGTGTACGTACTACTAGCTCTTGCCCGCGGCTTCACTCGCGCAGCAGAAGATATTTTCATCTATTATATCTCCTTAGCGGTGGCAGTTCCAAAATACCTTTCTTGGTGCTTACTTACGTTTTACAAAGAACCTACACGCAAAATTTCAGGATTCTAGGTTCAGCGGTTTGGACTGTGCGTTGACCTCTGGGTATCTTAGTCAGTCACCTTCCTCTTTTATATATATAGATATAGATAAATATATACAATCTGAATCTCTGAGACGGTTCTATCAATTCTCATGGAACTTAGTAAGCAGGAGGTTTCGGGGATGAGATATCGATCTAGCTAAGATTTATTTTTAGAATATTTACCAAAGAAAAATTACCGAGGGACGCCAGGCGTCCAGGTACTAACTCAACAAACCTTCACACGACAAAGATCACTTATTACACTCCAACGGCTGAACCATTTTCATTATTAACTAACTGAGCTCCGCGGTGCTACCCGCGGTACTTGAACAACCGCGGGTAACGCCCCGGGGCAACGCTATTCTAAAAAAATAGAATAAGTTACTCTTTATACCATCACTTATCTGCCAGTAAAATACCGTCAAATTGGTCCAGCCGTTCCAGAGATTAGCTGAACAAAGGGACAGACTAACAAAATTCCTAAGAAATTTAGTTTGATATATGAACCGTATATGCATGCATATATTAAAAAACGGTTATTTTGATATTACAAACAGACACTTCAATTAAATTTGTTTGTAGAGATGAATAGATTTTGATACGAAGGTAACTGACACCCGAGATTGAAAAATAACGTACGTTTTTAGTTTTAAATACGAAAAAATATAGTTATTTCACAAACCGTGTATTTGTGTCTTAGACACGACACGATACTAAACTTAGATATTGATTGAGATGTGACATTAACGTTTTCACGAAATTTTATTCACAAATATATCTTGAGGTAAAAATCGTACCATATCATTATCTTTGTGTTGCGCCCTCAGGATTGATGGCAAATTTCAAAACCGTTTGGTACATCGTAATACTCTTGCCTATATCTCACTAGCTATTGCTCGCAGCTCCGCCTGCCTGTATGTTTGTTATCGCGGAAAAAGACAGCCTATGTTCTTCCTCAGGAATCAGAATATCGCTATGCCAAACATTAAAATCCGTGCAGCGGTTTAACCGTGAAAGCATAGCAGACAGACAGTTTCGAATTTATAATATTAAGTATGGATAAGACAAGAATGAAGCTAATTATGGCAAAACAAAGTACAAAAAGCATTTTGGTGTTCAACCAAGCATCGTGAAGCCAAAGTGTTATTTTTAAATTAGATTTTATCATTATAGTAGGTATACACAAAAGTAAAAGTTTTTTAACGAGATAATATCAAGAATATTGAGAAGGACTAAATGCACCCTTACAACACATTATCTCTTAGGAATAACTATGATTCATGTGATTGCGGTAATCATTTATGATTCAATAAAGCTAAAATTTATGTGAATACATATATGTGTTCTATTTATAAAAATTGTATTGTTCCTAACATTCTGGATTAAATAGTTACAAGATATATCAAGCCACGTACATGAACTCATGGGGAATGGAACGGGTAGCGGCTGGTTTGAATACACAGACGTCTATGAGCGTGTTCACAGTTCACGAACTCAGTGGAGCTTGGAGCGGGCGACGAATGGGTGACGGGCGGTGCGCATGGGTGTGGCGGTGTCAGATGGGGATTTAATAAAAGATTTTGAAATTTTTCAAGTTGTTAGAAGTATAATATGTTATTTATTTGTTGCTAATAAAGCATTTTAATTATCTTAATTACTAATTATTATGTTTGCTTAGTTAATATCATTTTTTTCATTGTTATCTGTGATCTGAAAAATATCTATAATAAATAATAAACATCAGGTTTGAAAATGTAACTATATTTACATAAATAAAAAAAGACATAACGTAATATAAATGTATATCTCCTCTACAGTGTTAGAGTACATCAATAAATATCGTTGTTTTATTGCGAAATTCAACAGTAAGATTTTGCCACGCCCCGTGGCCTTGGTTAGATCTTAGAATTGATCACTTCTTACTGGACCCGACAATGTCTTCACCAAACCTCTAATTTAGAAAGTGTTCGTACGTGTGCGACTTTTTAACATAATTTCACATTTAATTTTAAAAACATTTTTAGCTACTTTGTGGTGGGGTCACCCTCAGTCACTTGAACCTATTTTAAAGTATTGTTATATCATTATGCGAATGTTCCAGGACACTAAGATTGTCGTTAGAAANTCAAAACCTTACTGTTGAATTTCGCAATAAAACAACGATATTTATTGATACACGGCAGAGGAGATATACATTTATATTATGTTATGTATAATACAGTTACAAACCTGATGTTCATCATTGTTCGTTTGTAGGTGGACACACTTGGATAACAACGTAGATGTTCATATTGTAGATCGATATTAATAATATTTAAGAAATGTTTGAACTGAAATCTCATGAAAAAGTCACAGAGTTTACGTTTGAGACCAAAATATTTAAATAAAACGTGTTCACGCATCGTTGTTATGATGGCTGCTACCACCACTACGCACCGCGTGGCCAATGAGGAACGATTGTACTCTTGTGAACATTTTTCCGACTTTTCTCTTAAAAAAACCTGGAGAACTCTGAGAAAGGTTTTAACTCTTTAAAAATCTTTTTCTGAAAAAGGTCCGAAAAAGTTCCACAAGGGTATTTCCCAACCGCCCCGATAGCACATTACATGATAACATACGCTTAGGATTTAACAAGCTGAAGTGGCAGTGGACTGGCCACATTTGCCGAAGAACCGATAACCGTTGGGGTAAACGAGTTCTTGAGTGGAGACCGCGTCTCGGCAAACGTAGTGTAGGACGTCCACAAGCTAGGTGGAGCGATTAATTATGATTGTGGTTCGATTAATACTGAGTGCTATGGTTTATTGCCTGTTTTCCAAAAGTAGGGTTATATTTTAACTGCTTATTTATGTGTGAGGCGCTCATAGCCCAGTTGCACTCGGTGATTAGAAAAAATCAGCGAGGGAAGGCAACGACAGCGCGGTCAGTACCTGGATGGATGACCGCTACTGGCATGTTACTATGAGCGTCTCCGTGATTCGGAGGTCACGTTAAGCAGTCGGTCTCGGTTTTTCTCATAAGATAATAGTGATTGTTTCAAATAACCGAGTGCAATTGAGCTATGAGCGCTTCGTGGTGTACATGTATATACAAACACACGCACGTATGTATTCGTGTATAATGTAATCCATTACAAATTATCGATCCGAATAAAAGCTTTGATTTGTTTTGTTCATCAAGAAAAGCAATATTCATCATGTTGTTTAACTCTAATCGCACATCAAACCTACATAATGAAAGGACTGAAGTATAAACAACAATCGGCAATCATTTTAATTGTACTTTTTAACGATAGGTAAATACACGTATTCACAATAGGTACTTCAGGTACAGTACATAGTCCAGTCATCCTTTCTCATCCTGTAACGTTACTGGAGTACAATATAAGGTTCGAGAGGCAGTCCCAAGCCTCTAAAGACGTCGAAATATTGCGCCTTACTCAATGTTCGGCCATCGAACTCCTGTAATTTAAAAAAAATAAATATTACCGAGGTATTTATTTCCGAATAGTTGTCGAAAATGATTTTGTATATATTTTGAAACTTGGAGTAAGTTGTAAACGCACTACAAGGCTGCTTTGCTGCTCTGAGGCATTGAGTTGACTCAATTAAGGATATCTTGATTCATAGGGGAACGAATATCCGTCCATTTAAAAAGAACTCTGTAGGAATGTATTTACCAGAGGTAGTGGCCTCTAATCGAAATATTCATCTTTTCTTTAAGATTAGAAGCTGCTGTTTGTTCTTTCTGCACAATATTTGGACGCGAAGACGTCTCATGAGCCAGTTTTCAGGGCGCTCTATGAAGTTCCTCTGGTGTAGATAATTCGCTCATAGGCGGCGCATGCGGTATCCTCATTCACTCGGTGAAACACAGCGCAGGCGCTGTTTTACACCGGTTTTCTGTGAGACCGTGGTCATATTGTNATCACTCCGGTCGAGCCGGCCCATGCATGCCGAAGCGTGGCTCTCCCACGGGTAATTTAATTAATAATAATATTTAATATCTACCTAATAGAGCTACGCTGATTTCAGCACGACGACCGGGTCGGTGCTACACCTTCACAGAAGATCAACATAGTACAAGACCGGGGGCCCAATGATGCAGAAGCATCACTGCACGAGCAATAAGTTTGGTGACCACTACTCGTGAAGTCTGTTTATGCTTTCCATCACGGAGAATAGAGTCATTCCGGCAGGGCCAACTTACGTAAAAGGAAATTGCTTCATAAAACCATTCCTTTCCGATCATACACTAATTTGCACCTGCAGGTAATTTATGACATAATTTTTGAATAGTTAAAGTGAAAGTAGTAGTAATACAATGGACAGGGCTTTTTCTTTGCCTAACTACTTACTTCATAAAAGTTACTCTCTTTCATACCTACAACAATAGAATTGAAAAGAATTGTTGTAAACAATAGAACATATGCCTTCCACAGAGCGATCAAGGTTGAGATTACTTTGCTCACTATGTACACACCTTGCCTGTGAATACCTGTTGCAGATCATCAGCATAGGGGTGAAACGTTTTGTAGTATTGATGGGAACACTTAGAGCTTTGCCAGAACTCGCTTGTGACTCTTGATTTGAAGATGTCACACTCGACTTATCTTGTCGCCAAAGTTCATTATAATTAACGTTCATTTAGGATGGTAGTTTTGTTACGTTAACGTTGAATCAAACTGGAAGCGACAATAGGAACTTCCTTTTAGTAAGTCGTTTTAAATCTGTTTAATAACACGTGTCAAGAATCTTTATACTCTATTTCATTACCTGCTATCTGCTTAAAATCACCTATTGACAGTTAAGTGGTCTGAAATAATCATTCATGTTCAATAAAAAAAATATGTAGAGTAAATATGTAATTGTTTTCTATTGGAAAAAAAAACTAAGTAACAGTGACTAATTCAGTGAGGAATGTGGTAAGACGTAGGCTGGAATGTTTATTGACAATCCATTGACCAACTAAAGAACAGCCCCATTTGACAAGACGGAAGTGATCTACACAGTACCTCTATTTTCTTGTACAATTGACTAATGCAAATTTCGATATAGGGGCTACAGTGAGTACTTGTGTTATATTCTATAAATGCTCTAGAAACATCTAGACTCTCTTAGTAATGACATCTTGGGATGTAGGTAGGTTATTATACTTCAAACGAATTATGAATATAAAAGAGTTAAGTAATTATTACATCCGAAAATCGATGTTCTCATTACATATCATAATTGAGTAACTATCCCACATAATTAACTGAAACTGTTGACCATGCAATTAGAGATAGTAAGTCGAAATTAACATGTTTTGAGTCTCATGAGAAAAACTTGGTAGAAGTTTGTTTCTTAAGATTTAAGCGTTCATATACTGAGTAAATAGATAAAAAAATATTTTCAAAATCCGTTTACAATTGACAGACTAATCAGTGTACATGCATAAAAACCACCAATCAAGTTGTGTAGGTTAAACTAATTTGAAAGTGTAAGTATTAAATGGGATGCAGCAAACACCAAGAGCTTTTACTAGAATATTGTTTCTACACATAATAACAACTCATTACAGTCGCATAAGTATGTGTGTTACTGATTTATTCATGTTTGTACTTGTTATGCGTAATTTAGTGCTTTTAACGATATTCTGTCTGCTACATGTCTATAATACTTAATTGTGAGTTATAACTTTGTCAGACTTGAGGTGAATGCTTCAATACGCGGATGGACACCTTTACAACACCCCCTCACCGAAATACATCGAGATGACAGTTGTTTGAGACACAACCTGCACAATCGCTCAGATGCGCTTAAAGCAAGTCTGTGCCCATAATGGCAAACGAAACCTTGCAAATAATTGATATGTCATATATGATATGCCATTTATTACCATAGGTAGTGGCCCATAAATATAAATATTTACTTTTATTTAAGATCCGAAGCTACTTCTTGTCATTTCTACACAATGCTTGAATCCGAAGTCATGTCATCGGCAAGATATTGATTTGATGGTTCTTCATCAAGCATTTGGAACGTTGGATGGTTTCGGCTTTCAGGTTGTGACGTGTCTTGATCAGCCAACATGTCTCGATTGACTTTTTATGGCGAACTCTTTATGACAAGTTTATAGAATGAGTGAACTACCAGATAAACTATTATTTGCTTGGTTGCAGTACTAGCTCTTATTTCTAAACTTTTGATGTTATTGTTGTAAACAATGCATTTATTGTATTCTTCATTCCCGAGTGTCGGTGTTCATTCAAGTAACATTGTTTTTTAACTAGCTTGTAATTTTAAAATGATGAAATACACTGGCGGGCCGTACGGGTGCAGGTTTATATTCCTTTGTTTTGTTGTTATTGCCACTGGAAATTACGCAGTAGATCTTCCTATTTACATTTTGAATGTGAATTTAAGCTATATTTCCAAATTGATTGAGATTCGAAACTGAATGAATTAGTAATATTTATAGATATGCGAAATGTAAGTAAATCATAGTCAAAATATTAGAGACAATAGAACATGTTTTGAGTAAGTATGGCTGAAATTGTACGTTTCGTAATTAGTTTATAGAGATTAATCAGACTAAAGAAAGGTATTTCTTAGAACCGATATTACACTACCAGTAATAATATAATAATGTTTTATAGATCCTGGGATTAGTAAGTGAATGGTTGTTTATATAACCTCTGTCACAAAGCGTTTAAAAGTTAGTATCAAAATTTGTGATTAAAAAAACTGGTGTACGTGTCAGCGGTTGTCCTAAAGTGGCAAGTAAACTGTTCGATCCCTCTGATGACAATGTACCTTTCTAGATAAAACGAGCCAGAACAGAAGATTCACTTTATTTATATAATTTATATCAAGAATCGAATAGTGCAAGCTGGCTACCTTAAACCAAGTGCTTCATACGATAGCATCTGTGTAGTTTGTACAGAGACCAATGACTCTGTAAGTTTTATTATTTGTATTATTTTATGTCAAGCTTTTCCTTCTACAATACGTTGACTAATGTTCACATTATTTTTTCAGGACATTCTGAGTGCTTGCAGTATATGCTTCCTACCATGCATTGTGTCATTTGCCATGCATACCAGCCCAATTACGGCCTGGTGATCAGTGGCAATGCAACAAATGTATGACATCAATGTATGGTATTTCAAACAGTGTATATGATTTTGCACAGCACAAAGTGCGCCGCCGTTAGATCACCCACTCGCACCCGCATAAATGGTTGATGACGTGCATGAGGAGCTTAGACATCGTCAGAGGCTTGGGACTTTCTCCGTGACCTGCGGTGGACGTGTATCATGTTCTAGACAAGAAAGGATAACTTATCTCTCTGCTCTACGTCTCACTCCCAATGTATCAATATTTTAAAGATATAAATGAAATGATTAATTACTGTTTGTTGTTTTTATTTAAGTTCTCTATTAATGTGAGTTACACGTATGATTTTGAACTTAATAAATATACATATTACACATAGAAAACACCCAAACTACGAAACTAATATTTGTAGATCATATAAACATTTGATCCGACTCAGAAATCGAATCTGAGACCTCTTGCACAGATGTCGCATAAGCTACAGAGGTACTGCCTCGATGCCTTCCACATGGAGAGTTAGATGTTTTTCATATGGATAGTTATTAAAGTTAAGTAAAGTAGGTGATTACAAGATGAACAGTTGTATTTGTGCCGAAAATATCATATATCATTTCTAATCTGTACTTATATTATAAAGTGGTAAAGTTTCTAACTTTGTATGGCTGCAGCGGGTAATTTTTGGAAGTACTGATCTGATCCTGAAATTATTTTCAGTAAATGAAAGCGAGACTATTCAAGAGCAACATGGGCTAGATATATTTAATTGTAATTAAGAAAAACAGTTAAATGTAAGAGTGTTTGTAAATAAAGTCGAAGAAAAGCGGATGGTTAACGCCCAATGAAATGGGCACTTGGATAAATATAATATGTTCACAATATTATTAAAGAACTATTTAAACAGAACCATACCTGGAGTCTCATTTAATACGAACCTCTACTCCGTAGTTCCCGTAAATCGAAAATTTTAAACTTGATCAGCGGCACACGGGCACTTTGTAGCTTGCAGATCGTTGACGAGGACATGATTTGTAGAAGTAATTTTTCAATAAATTCGTTAATAATAGACATTGGCCATATACTCAACTTATTATTAACTTCTAGTTCACAGTATCAGGACAGGACATCTATGATTTTATTGCACTCTCGCCTGTAAAACGAAATGGTCCCGAGAACGTTTCATTGTTAGGTACTATTTTTTTAATTGGTGAAACTTTACAACACTTGTCTAAACACAAAAATAATTTACTTTTGTCCCTTCTGAGAAATACCGACCTACCGTCCACCGGGCGCTGGTCGCGAAATTCAGAGTACCTGTGCTACAATTATATAGGACAACGCGGGCGTGGGTTGTTAAATAATTGTTAATTGTGAAATAAAATATTTTTGAAGACTTGTCTGTTTATGAATTGCAAAATTTAAAATTAAAACTAAATCGATGTTGTAAGCAATTTACAACATTGAAATGTTAAAATCAATAAAAAATTAAATAGAAACGAAAACTGGAAAAGGTATGAAAACTGAAAAGTAGCATAGCTTTGAGCCATTTTCATAAATGCAAAAAGTAAGTTTTACTAGATGCCTGCTTCTGCTAGGTATAATTTTCCATTTATAGTTATATATATTAGAAAGTTATTATACTATTCTCAGTAGTGTAATATTTTAGCATTATATTTTAATAGTTACATACGTTTTCTTAACTCCATCGAGTAACTAATCTCAAGATGTCGTGCCTATGGAAATGTATACTGGTAGTGTAATTACAGCCTCCATTCAGGCATAGCCTAGTGTGGTTATCTCACATAAATTAATCATGTAAATTTGGACTTTCAATAAAAAAAAACTCTTCGAATTATCAATTTGAGGAAATACCCCTGTTTACGTAGATATACTTCTCTCTATTAAACTTATAGCTAGACATAGATTGTGAGATTCGCTAGTGAGCACAGTGAGGCCCCAACAGTATTTTTATGATTTCACGAAACAGCATTTTATTTAAGCAAAATTAATTCTAAAATATATTCCTAAATTCCGTATGATTTGAAATTCAAAATTACTTGGAGCTTAGATTAGGTGAAACCATATCAGAAAACAAATTGTAACAAGCACGCAAGATTGAAAACCAAAATGCATTGTTTACTATAAAACATCAAAAGCTTATAGATAAGAGCTGGTTACTTATATCTTCCAACGACAAATCAGAACAGAGTACCCTAGGTGACTCATTAACGGNCATATACTGAGTAAATAGATAAAAAAAATATTTTCAAAATCCGTTTACAATTGACAGACTAATCAGTGTACATGCATAAAAACCACCAATCAAGTTGTGTACCTCCTCCTTATGGAAGTCGTTTAGTAAAAAAATTAAGGTTAAATTAATTTGAAAGTGTAAGTATTAAATGGGATGCGGCAAACACTAAGAGCTTTTACTAGAATATTGTTTCTACACATAATAACAACTCATTACAGTCGCATAAGTATGTGTGTTACTGATTTATTTATGTTTGTACTTGTTATGCGTAATTTAGTGCTTTCAACGATTTTCTGTCTGCTACATGTCTATAATACTTAATTGTGAGTTATAACTTTGTCAGACTTGAGGTGAATGCTTCAATGCGCGGATAGACACCTTAACAACACCCCCACACTGAAATACATCGAGATGACAGTTGTTTGAGAGACAACCTGCACAATCGCTCAGATGCGCTTAAAGCAAGACTGTGCCCATAATGGCAAACGAAACCTTGAAAATAATTGATATATGAACTCAGTGCCATATATTACATATAAATTGTTTGTTCGAATAGATACGCGGCTAATTTTTCCACATGTCAATATGGATTTTATTTCTATGAAGTGGCGCTTAATATCTACATTATCAATTTTGGTAAGTATTTATATGCTCAATTTCTTAAGAAAACACATTCTACTTAATTTTAATAATTACTTTCAAAACAATCACGACATCTATCATAGAAATTCTATGAACTCTTTAGTTGATCACCTACTTATCTCAAATGAAGATTTGATTAAGAGTTTTAGTGTCAACATCGAGTTTGAAGTGTGATTCTTAACACTCAGGTGAGTATTCGTAGTTCAGTTGATTTATAATTGCTTGCTTAAGTCTTACGAATAATACATATTTTTTGGAGTAACATCCAAAATTTAATACGAGCTGACCAACTGGCTAGCAGTGAGCGTTTTCCATGGCGCTCTAGCGATGCTCTGCGTAGTTGGGCCTCTGTTGTTTTGAGTCTACGTATCATTCATATTGGAATGTATGTATTGAGAGATACATAAGTTTTATTATCAGCAGTTTAGTAATCATAGGCCGTGTGTGAATTGTGTGTCATTATTACTATGGAGTGATTCATTACGGACTATCCTTAAAAAAACAATAATCCTCATAGGTTTTAACTCTAAGACGCACATCAGACCTACATAATTATAATAATGAAATAGAAATAACAAAGTTCAATTTTATTTGTACATATTTATAAAAGGTGACTAATTAAGAAAAAGAAAGATAGTGCACAAAGTTACCGGTACAAACATACAATTGTCAACAAAACTTTAGGCACAGCATGTAGTTCAGTCATCCTTTGAAGCTTAAACGAGAAGTCCCAAGCCTCTGACGATGTCCAGACATCGCCTCCTTCCCATGCTAGACAATCGACCTCCCAAAATTTGAACAAACCAATGTTTCAGAGGCTATTATTTTTTAAATGTCATAAAAAGTGATTATGATTATGCCTTATGAAACCCGAATTAAGCTGTAAACATACTACAATGCTTCTATGCTACTTCCAGGCATTAAGTTCGCTAAAATATTAATATTTACTTTTGTTTAAGATTCGAAGCTACTTCTTGTCATTTCTACACAATCCTTGAATCCGAAGTCATGACATCGGCAAGATATTGATGGTTCTTCATCAAGCGTTTGGGACGTTGGATGGTTTCGGATTTCAGGTTGTGACGTGTCTTGATCAGCCAACAGGTCTCGATTGACTTTGATTACTCTTTCCTTTATGGCAAGTTTATAGAATGAGTGAACTACCTGACAAACTATTATTTGCTTGGTTGCTAAAAAATAGTTCACAGAGAAAGCAAAAAGAAGACGCAGTACCAGCACTAGCTCTTATTTCTAAACTTTAGATATTTTATTGTAAACAATGCATTTATATAGGCGGTAGTCCGCTCGCCATACGAATTGTTGGCTCTGTGTGTGAAGACAATTCTCGGAAACTGCCCGAGTGCGCACAGAATGCTCAATAATTTGTCTTGAGGAATTGTTATAGAACTGTTATTTTAACAATGCGTAGTCTACCTGTCTGAAGGCAAAACTTTACAATAATCGAATAGAACATTTTCATTGTCATGAAATTTAATTTTTATTTTAGTTGAAACTACCTTAGTTTAGTGCGTGTTGTTGGAACAGGGAAGAAACGATGCGAATCTTAGACGTTTGGGACTTTAAGGTGAGCATAATTATTTTATGATAACAATATATAAATATATTTCGGACACGTAACACACACCATCTAGTCCCAAGATAAGCACAGCTTGTGTTCTGGGTACTACACAACTGATATAAATACATATATACTTTTTTGGGTCGGGTCCGACCCGGTAATCAAACCCAAAACGTCACGAACCACTGTGCTAACGAGGCAAACTATAAACTATCTAATAACTAATTACGGTATTATTCTCCAGTTTCAAAAAACAGGACCGTAGATAATCTGAATTATAAACGACCCAAAACTAACTAAAACATAATTTAAGCAGATAAACAAGATAAACATGTTTAATTAAATGATATATAAATACAAACGAAATATTCTACAGAATTAAAATATAATACAGTATTGCAACATTTACAGAAATTACAGTACGGTTTAGTATTAAATACGGTAATCCATACTAAATAAACTGTTTCACCTATTTAAAACCTCGCTTAATGGATCCGGGACCATAGTGGGAGGGAAACATGTACGTTGGTAGCGGGCTCCAGGACTGCTTGGCACTGTAAGGGAGAGCCGAACTGTTTAGTTTGAGAGTGTACGTCGTACTACCAATCTAAAACGGTGACTTTCCAGTACGTATTATCGTGTATACTAATTTTGCCTGTAATTCAGCACAAATATTTTTATTTTACAGTCCGACGCAATGTGTCTCAAAGCGAGATCTTAACTTCGAACATGACTTATAAGGTGACCCAGACCCACGCTGCTCTACGGCTTCATACATGGAATCACCAACACCGTTAAGTAGCTGGATGTTGTGTGTGAATACTAACCTGAGGTTATCTCGAAAACTCTCTTGTGAAGATCCTGAAAAACGCCTCCCTGGTAAGTAGGTGCGGGACCAAGCGCAGGTAGTCCACGTCCGCGCTCTTGTCACGCACCCATCGAGAAGGTAAATGATATAAAATATGCACTAGACGTTTAGCAACATCCCACTGTATATCATCAAAATACTTACCCCTATTAGAAGTGAATCGAATGAATACATGTTGCCTCTCAACGTTTTTATCATGTTAGGTAGCATATTAAAAATTGTAAGTCGAATGATCTCTAGCCTTCAGAGATGCTGCAATAATTGCAGTACCTACCTTCGACGGTGCGTTTCGGGTGCCGATTCGATAATTTTATGCATTTCAGGAGAAGGTGTGAACACCCTATCGGTAAGTGTTAATCCTGATCAGATTAAATTTGGCAAATTTATGTAAGATACAAAATTTCCTAGAACATACACGGGCGTTCATAGCCCAGTTACACTCGGTGATTAGAAACAATCACTGAGGGTAAGCAACGACTGCGCGGTCAGTACCAGGCTGGTGGCATGTTTATGTTTGGCATGTCTAAACACAATTCGAGAATTGTATGTAAAAATATATGGTTATAAGATACCTGGTAAGTGCACGGGCACCTTAGTACCAGACAGCTTCCGGTAACTGAGTCTAAAGTGGCGATAACAACTATTGTAACAGTAGGTACGAAGCCCAGGACGATGAAGTCTAATGTAAAGACCATGAGGCCATCCGAGGCAGTGAGATCGCTTTGCTCGAGGCAGCCTCTATGTCCCGAAGCATGTTCTCAACGGTAACTCCAGCGGTAGTTTTTTTAAAGCTAGCTAGAATAGCTAAGTAAATAATATCACGTTGATGACGTATGTAGAAACATATTTTGTGAAAGAGCAATTGATTGTATCTTTGTGTGTGTGGTGCTTTCGAGTACAGACTAAAACACGTCTATATTCAAAGCCGTTTGATGATGGACAAAGGACGTTTGATGCAATTATTTAGAAACGTTTAATCACTTCGAAATCCTCCAGCTCGGGGTTGTAGCAAGTTTGTTTTGTCGTATTTTTACGTATTATCGTACAATAATATATTGATACCGACGCTGACAATCTTAAACTTATTTTTTTATTTTATTTAACTTTGTGCACAAAATGTACAATAGCAGACTTAATGCCTAAGGCATTCTTTAACAGTCAACCGGTGGGTGGTGCGGAAATGAGTGAGATGGTTAACAAAACTTACGTTGCTTTCGTTTAGATTTCGTTTCGATCGCATAGATATTAACTGTCAATTTCTCTGCTGAAATGTGGCATGTTGTTAGAAAGTAACTATTGTAGGATCCACCTCAACAACAGTCTAATTACAATAAACTTGGGTGTATCAAATCGTACGTGCATATTGGTTTGTATTAGATTTTACCGAGTATTGTATCGATTGTTAAGCTACCGTTTTAACTATTAACAAATATTTTTTTTACACACATATTTTTATATACGGGTAAACCAAGGTCTTCCGATTTCTCCAGTTTTAACGAAACTGGTTCAGATCATTTCCAGTGTCTGAACGTCTGAAAAAGCTAGGCACTAATGTTTCGGAGGACGCTTCGAGATTCAGTTGGCACGTGTGAACCACTAGAATCGCCCACGACACCGCCGAGGTGCACTTTTTTCCGTGCGGGAATCCCCTCGGATACCACCTCCCGGCGTGGCATGTCGGACTCGAACCGACTAAACTCGCACGCCGTCTAGGGTACTATTAGCCGGGGAACCAGGTGCACCCTAGAAAGGAAAACCTTGGAACCCCGGCGTACCTCGGCCCACTTACTGTTCGTAGATGACCTCTACTGTGTGGGAACCTCGATGTTCCCGTTACTATCCCCCTGGTGTGCAATCTCCGTAGCGTCCGCGCATCCACCCGGGCCTGCTTCTACTAGGGTGACAGATGGCCTTATGTCACTCTCGAGCTTGCGCTTAAGGAGGACGGAGATCATTCACCCGAGTCGTCTGCGATATCTAGCCCTTTCTCGGACTTGTCGGGCCGGTAGATTTCTAGACCTCTCCCAGCCCCGCTCCGCCGTTTCCTTGGCATGCATAACTTGCTCGCAGAAAGAAACGGCGAGAGTTTAACGCGCTCTCGCTCTGCAGTATGGCCACAATCATACTACCGAGCGTACTTTTATTACTTCTACGGAGGTTTTCAAAAGGAAACAAATTAAGATAGAGCATTAAATTAATGATTCGTGATTTGAAATAATTGGTAAAACTACTACTACTACTAAACTCCCTTTTTGATAATATTTTGTTTAAGTAATAGCGTCATAAATATTTAAAATTTATTTTTCTAAAATCGTACAACCCAAGCCTAATTCTGTGCCGTAATTCTAAAGGTAAGAGCTAGTCTTTACTTTGTAATTTTATTTTCATCACATAGTCAACTGTCACATGTTTTTAAATTTGAGACTGGTTATAATGTAGAATATGTAAGAGGAACAACTTGTATGTAGTACACGGGTGTATTGATATTATAAATGGCTTATTTATTAAGTAATACAAAACATATTCTATCGTTTTAATATTGAACGTATTATATTTGTAGTTATAAGATGTTCTAACAGAGACTTCGACGGCGAGATTTAACTCGTGTCGTGTATACAGGTCGAATAGATTCGGTGCGATTCGATTGTGAAAAGTATGATATGAAGATTGTATTGTTAATTGTAGATATAAACCACCAATCAATACATCTATAAAGTGCAAATACCCACTTAGCTTAGTTTTATGTAGATTATATAAATGTTTTTTCACTCTTCTGTATCAAGAGGATGCTTTAACTGACGTGTGTGTGTTTTTTTTTATGTTAAATAAATATTTATTTAATTAAGAAGTATTTGATTTTTATCCTCCTCACCTAATTTTGGTATAAGTAAAGCCGATTAGGACGAGATGCTCATAGACCAATTGTACTCGGTGATTAGAAACTATCACCGAGGGTAAGCAACGATGGCGCGGTCAGTACCAGGCTGGGTGACCGCTGGTGGCATGTTTCCATGAGCGTCTCCGTGATTCGGCGGTCACGTTAAGTAGTCGGTCCCAGCTGCTATCATAGAATAACTGTCGTGAAGATTAGTTGGAGGCCTTCGGGTGGCTTAAAATAGTCTAACAGCAAGATATGTAGCCACAACGTATTCTTGCCAGTCCCCAACCCGCACTTGACCAGCATGGGGACGTATGGCCTTAACCCTCTCCTGAGAGGAGACCCGAGCCCATCTGTGGGATATTATGGGCTGTTGATGATTGATGAAAGTCGAATAGATTTAATCATTTCAATTCCGCTCCACCCGGAACAAATTTCAGCAATAATAGTAATAATTTTTTTTGATGAAATTTGATAGTAATGGTAAACATAGAGTTTACCATTACTATCAAATTCATACAGCAAATACAGTTAAATCAGTGGTATTTAAAAATCTGTATTTTGTCAAAATAGTGACTAGATTCAATAAACTTGATATAATTCAGACATATATTTAACCAAAATACCGTAGAATGTTTCTTATCTATAAACATAAAGAACTGCTTGAGTCCCGTTTAGAGCGTGTATGTGCCAACTATGTCCAATTGTTTCTTTATNTCAATTTTTCTTTCGGTTAAAAGGTTGTAAACAGGGACGTAAGTGTTTTACATGGCAGTAAATTATACCGTTTGATCGAACACCAACCTTCGAATTCATTTCACTGAGGGTGAAATTAATTCGAAGGTTGGTGTGTGGGTTGCAAACGTCCAATGCCGCTCGCTATGTGTAAAAACTGATATTCAGGTACAATCAGTTGAACTAGTAGCCGAAATAATAAAGGCTAAAAATATGATGATCGACATATCGATTATAGTATTAAAAAGTGTACAAAGTACTTGGTTTCATAACTCTAAACTTTTTAAGCATATAAAACCAGTAAACTTTATCGTACCTGTATCATAACAAAAACAGAAGAGAGACGGCGATATTTCACGCGCTCTCCTCCGAGCCATGACGTACTCGACGGGTAATGTGATTGGATATGTTACCGAGCGAGAGAATTTCCACAACAATTGCCGCCTTAAGGTCACGCATCTGCTCCGCCCACGCCGGATATTCTGCCCCTTGCGTTTATGTTTACAATGAATACAGAACTATGGGCGTAACATTTGATGTTACTGTTTTATTCTTTAAGTGGCTATCAGCACATAGCGCTTCCAAGAGCAATAGATATATTATATTGATTCAAATTAATTTCTCAAAACAGTGTGCCGCTTGGTAGAACCTACCAAAATAAGTAATATTTAACCCTCTTGCTATTGCTGTATGTTCAAAGACATAGAGCTAAAGGCAGGCTAGTCTATGGTATAGTGTCCTAGAACTACGAGGAAAGGGTAAATTATCTAAAATAATATATAACATCTAATATTTTTTTTATACATGTTTTTTTTATGTTTAAGCTGCCAAAATGACTCTGCCCTGCCTGATGGAAAGCATGAGCAGAATCCAAGAGTGGTGGTCACCATCCTCAATGCGAAAAAGAACAATGCAGCATGGCGGCCCACACTATGGCGGCCTGGGGAGAAGGGGGATGGTGAGGGGGATAGGGGGCGTTGGATTGGGGTATGGGCCTCCGGTATCCTCACTCACTCGATGAAACACAGCGTAAGCGCTGTTTCACACCGGTTTTCAGTGAGGCCGTGGTATCACTCCGGTCGAGCCGGCCCACTCATGCCGAAGCGTGGCTCTCCCACGGTATGTCTTTATTGTTCAATTGAGTAAACATACTAACATATAATATTAAACTTACAAACAATTACATTGAGTCTTACAACAAGGTGGGATCATTCCCATATCTTATCAAATAATTAAAATAACAAAA
>PKRV01002158.1:0-117304 GCA_003709505.1 Hyphantria cunea
AAAAGTCGCCCTAGGGCGGAGGCAGTGTCGACCAGCTTGGGAGCAAGCTGTCGGAAGTGCTCGTCGAAGAGCCACCTACCGTCGAGGATCAGGCCCAGATACTTCATCTGGGCCCGAACCGGTACGAGGACCGAGTTGACCACTATGGAGGCGCCGGGGGGCGGCCCACGACGGGGCCCGTGGAAGAGCAGGGCCTCCGTCTTGTCCAGGGCCACCCGCAAGCCCAGCGCCTCGATGCGCCCGACCACCAGAGACACTCCCCTGGTGGCCAGGCACGCCGCCTCCTGAAGAAATATGCTGACAACTAGTTCAACCTTCGAATTTAGTTTACCCTCAGGGTTGTGGAGGTCCGATGCCAGTCGCTCCGTGTAAAAACTGTGATATTCAGGTAAAACTGGTTGAACTAGAAGCGGACCCCAAATCTTGGGAATAATAAAGGCTAGGAAGAAGAAGATATAAGTTAGTGCAGTTTTTATCGCAAAAATTTTACTACGAAGATCGGTATCTCTTTAAAAAATAGTGACCTGTTAAAACTATTTTTGGCTTTCTCGTTCGCATTCCTTGCTAAAATTTATTTACGTAACGTGTTGTAGAAGTAATAGTATAGGATAAATATTAGTCATGAAAAACAAACTAAATAATTATAAACAACCATTAAAAGGGTTGGTATGAACCATCAATCATCAACAACCCATAATGACCCACTGCTGGGCTCGGGTCTCCACTCAGGAGAGGGTTAAGGCTATATGCCCCCATCCTGGCCAAGTGCGGGTTGGGGACAGGTAAGACTTCGTTTTGGCTACGTAATCTTGTCGTTGGATGTTTTTAAGCTGCCCAAACGTCTCCAACTAAGCTTCACGACTGTTATCCTATGATAACAACCGGGACCGACTGCTTAACATGACATGCGAGGTATGAATATTTGGTTTGAAAAAGGAAGAAAAATCAGATGTAATCAATGAGTACTCTTCATTACGCCGTGTCGTGTGTCGTATTTCTTTCACCGTAATCGTGGTATATGATATTATGGGTCGGACTAAATGTTTTTATGATCTGCAAGTATTTTTTTCAGAGTCTGGCTGTTTTCCATATTAAATATGTACGTATTAACAATAAAAAATTATATATGTATTTATATCAGCTGTCTAGTACCCATAACAGAACAATTTTTTTTGTGCGTATCGATTTGTTGTATCTAATACCTTTAAACGAGTAATTCTTCTCGATATATAATCTGAATATCGGAAACGGCTCCAACGGTTTTCATGAAATTTAGAATGCAGGAGTGTAACGAGGGCGATAAATCGAGATGGCTAAGATTTATTTTAAAAAAAATACCAAAGAAATACGGTCAATCAAGTACTCTATATTGTAAAACATAATTTATTGTAATGTGGCGGCATTTTTGTAAGAAAATGATTGATTATATGATTACGCATCAATAAATGTTTCGATTCGATGCAATTTCTGCAAAACATAGTTGACATATCAACAGCTATACTTGATCCAAATCAATAATAAAAATAAACGCGTTTTTCGCAAATATAATCTTTCCAAGTGTAACCCCGGGCGAAAGATTTCTATCACGGAATAAAGTGAGCTTTTTTTCGGTTGATTTAATATCGAGATCTTATCTTGTCATTATAAAGCAAACATGTCAATTTCTGAGAAAAGAAAATACTAAACAACTTTTATAACTAAAAGTAGTTGTTATATTTCTTTTGTATTTTTTTTATTTACTTTTTGACGGTTTGCTTAGTTGTCAATTACTGCGAACCTGTAATGACAGGTGTTGTCTATGAAAAAAAACATAGTTCAGCGAGATATACTGAGGAGATCGGTTTTTGTTTTTGCGAAAGACGGTCCCCATTTCATGTCATCCACATTTTTTATGTTTTTTTATCATTAATTCCATCATGACGAAGACTTGAAGACTCGAAGACTTAGAATTGAAGACTTAAAATACTTGACATTGGCAGAAATAGCTAATCCGGATTGCCATATCATCAAAAGAAGAAGAGATATACTGACTACAAATTTATTATATCATCGAAAATTAATGTTATATTTTACTGTAAGTAAAGAATATTTATGAACGTTCTAGAACACCTACTTTCTTTCATCAATTGTTTGTTCATGTTACTTAGGTTTGAGGTATTTTAATGCCACTTATTAAATTTTTCAATTATTAAATTTTGACTGCCTGGGTGGCGCAATGGCAGCGTTCTGCGATTGCTCTACTCAAGATCTCAGGCTCAATTCCTGGGTCAGATCAAGTGTTTGCATGATCTGTAAATGTCTATTTCGGGATTCGGGTGTTGTCTATGTATATTATATTTTTTTATTGAATAAGGGGTCAACGAGCATACATATATCCTGATTGTAAGCAATTACCGCCGCCCATGGACACCCACAACACCAGAGGTGTCACAAGAGCGTTGCCGGTTTTTAAGAAGGAAGTGCACTCTTTTCTTAAAGGTGTGAAGGTCGTATTGGTCCAGGATTTACGCAGGTGACAGTTCATTCCACAATTTGGTTGTTCGAGGCAGAAAGTTCCTAGAAAACCGCACAGTTGTGGACTGCCAGTCATCTGAGTGATGGGGATAGAACTGTTGTCGTGTAGGACAATAGCGGAAGTGGTGGCAGGAATTAGTGCAAACAATTGCTCGGAGCACTCCCTATAGTAAATACGGTAGAAGTTGCACAGCGAAGCCACATTTCTACGCAGCGCCAAAGAGTCCAGCCGAATGAAAGTTCCTGGCAATCGACGATTCGAGTCACTCTCTATTGAATGCGGTCCAGAGGAGGCAGCTGGTGCCCCCGCCCAAAGATGAGGACTGTATTCCATATATAACCGAACCTGCTTGACAAACTGAAATTAGCACGGACAACATGTTCATGTTGTGTTGATATAATATTTACAGCAATTTTTGCAGCATGAGATAATACAAATATTTAGAAAACTAATATTGGTACTTATATAAAAATCAAGAGACTCTTTTTAACCAATTTTATAAAAGGAGGAGATTCTTACTGCCTCGGTGGCGCAGTGGACAGTGTACGCTACTGTTGTCCATGAGGTCTCGGGTTCGAATCCTGGGTCGGACCAAGTATTTGTATGATCTGAAAATATTTGTTTCGGAGTTTGGGTGTTTTCTATGCATAGTATGTATGTATTTACAAAAAAAAATGTATTTATATCAGTTGTCTAGTACCCATAATACAAGCTCTGCTTAGTTTGGGATCAGATGGCGTTGTGTGTTAGATGTCCGAAATATTTATTTATTTATTATTTATTTATTCATTCTTAATCCGACTGTATTTTTTTCATTTAAATGTTGGTGCTTCCCGTGTGGTCTCAATTCAGTTTGATTCAGTTTTTTCAGTGGGTTTTTTCGTGAATTTTTTGTTTACAAGGCTTTGCTAAAAATATTTGGAATACTATTAAAATGTAATTTGTTAATATTCCCGCATAATAACTTCATCAGTACCGAGACCCTCTTACTAAGAGGGACTCCAAGAAATAATTACTTTCTTAGGTTATTTCAACTTTTGTCTTTAAAAACCTTTGCAAATTTACCCCGTAAAGATACCCTACCTCATTACTTCTCGCCATGGAACAAAGCTTAAAGTAATTAAGCCGCATTTTTATTAAATAATATTAACGCGAATTAACAATTTGTCTGTAGTCTATTGTATTGCCTGTTGTTTCATTTTCATAAAGGTAGAGTGGAGGTTAAGAGCTTTTTGTAGATACTCGCATTAATATATGTATGTTTAGCATACACTTGCCTTGTTATATTGTTGGTTTTTGCTAGTAATATATCATTTGCTTTCTGTATTCAACACTAACAGTGTATATAAAATGTGATATTTAATAATAGTATTTTTTCATAAAAAATAACTTTTCGATGCTTGAATAAACAGCTAGTACACATCGGATCTCAGTGACGTTTTTTTTTAAGAACTCTGGGTGACCGTTACGAAACTTATTTTTAACTGTAACATACACAACATCATGTCAGTATCTGTGCAATTTATTCATTGTGTGTATATGACAGAGCAGAAAGCCGGAAAACTCTTAGATTGATTATCACTCGAGGAAACTGTAGCCTTAAACGCCTTGACCTACTTCCTATCGTATCTCGGTTCTTAAGCGGCCTGCATTCTCCGGGTGACGCTAAATACTTCTTGCGGTATTGTTTGACATTGACTAATTAGGGTACTGTATATGTTCAAATTCATGTTCAGATTCTTTAAACAAAGAGTGAATGGTTTTCTATGATCATTCCGATAACGATAGATTCCGAGATCATAATAGTTGACACGTTCTTTTAACCTCTGTTTTGAAACGAACGGCCAAAAATTTAATCTATATTTACATAATTTAGATTTAAGTTAATTTAAGCTTCACCAGAGGGGTCACAAGTGCGTTGCCGGTTTTTGGGGAATGGTCCTCCGGTATCCTCACTCGCTCGGTGAAATACAGCGCAAACGCTGTTTCACACCGGTAGTCTGTGAGGCCGTAGTGTCACTCCGGTCAAGCCGGCCTATTCGTGCCTTAGCATGGCAGTTATAACATTTAACGTGGTTATTTTTAAAGGTCATATTGTTACGTGCTAAGATAATCCTTATGACGACTAATAGAGATCCTTGTACACACTTAAAACCTTTAAAATCCACATAATTATCATCCTTGACGATCGCCAATATCGCTGAGTTCGTTATCCATATCACTCTACCTATTTATCGCACTGTAGCTCAAGCTGAACTGAACTACGGTTAACGAACTTACGGTTAGGGATAGAATAAAATAGCAATCGTAGTTCGTTTGCAGATCATACAAACATTCGGTCCGAGTCAGGAATCGAATCCGAGACCGTCCGCACAGTAGTCGCATTTGCTGCCACTGCGCTACAGTCAACATTAAGGAATTTTATTCCTAAAAAAGTTAATAAATTGTTGGCTGTTGGCATTGTCAGTTTTACCACAGGTATTTTCTTCAGTTGATATTTATAAAACAATATACATTTATTATCATCTCATTAAGAAGCGCAATTGAGCTTAGTTTTTTGGACACTATTATTGGATTTCGCTCATGTTTTCTATCAGTCTGAGTACAGTCAATTTGACAGGCTCATATATGCAAAAAAAGAAATGAATTCATTCAGCATCATGTACAATAAAGTAAGCTAATTTCACTTTAGTATCGTGTATCGTCATAAAATTACAAAGACTCAAAATAAAATAGGCTAGATAGATTTTGATATTGTAAAGTTGGATACAAATCATCATATCACTCATGAGATTTCCAGCAAAAATGTATTCCTTTAAATATGAAATATTTTTTGGTTTTATTTTAACTGGGTGACCGAAGACATAAAACACAAAAAATAAAGTAACGAGTTTTCTTCAGAATCTACTTGTTATATAAGTATTATATAAGTTTTATCTTTGCAAAAGGTCTAAACAGAATGAATATCTATAGAGAGACGCCTCATTCATACATAATTAGGTGCCGAACCAATCTCTCCTCAGATTTCTTTTCATTATTTCTATTCCATCGGGTTATTGGTATTAATTTTCTTTAATAATCTAGGTACTATGAGAGTTAGTCTGCGATTACTCAGTTAAATCGTAGATGTCTAGAGTGCAGTGCCTCCAGCATGACCAACTTTCAAAAAGTACTCGTATCGTCATCGACAAAAATTTGTATGAGATCTGTATAGCGCCTTTATTGAGCGTGAAAGATTTTATTGATATTCATATCCCAAAGATATCGTCAAGTACTCGATACGTGATACTTTATAAGTAATTCTGACTAAGTTAATGTAAATTTACTTTCAATTTTGTCGAATTTACCCAATATTTTGCGGTGATAAAAGTTTCGACACAATATTTTTCTTCTAAACGGCAAAAATAAGCAAAAATCTATTAAATTATATAGGGGCATATAAGAAATAATGTATAAATATCCCTTATAAGGTTTAGCATTGTAATAATAATAGTAAGAGTTTTCGACCAATAAACTTAGCACTATTGATGTATTGTTCGAAAACTCTCTAAACTCAACCAAAAATTACTAAGAGTGAGTCTTGTCCTGTCAATCGACGCTTTAAATGCCAAGGATTGACTAAAATTAGATATGGTACACTAAAATAGAAGTTAACTAAATAAATACTTAGGAAAATAGGATTTTGAAAAAAATCACTAAATTACGAAAACCGAAGATAATTTTAGAGAAATTTTAGTTTAGTGATGGAACAACAAAATAAATTCCTATAGCTTTCAATACCAAATACTATCATTGTTTTACAAAACAAAATGTGTTTTTTTTACTCATTCACCTAGACTGAATTTGTTTTAATTATTTTCCATCTAGATCAGAGCGCTGTAATATCTTAAAAGTAATTATTTTTAACTTTTTTCTTTTACGAAAAATTTCATTTTTCTACCAGACTGCGAAACCCTCCCTGGATACGTTTTTCGATATGATTTTTCAAGTGTAAGTATGTATTTGACACGCCCTAGAGCCCAAACGGCTTGTTATATTTTTATGTGAGTGGTGTCAATAGATTCGTCTTAGCAGTCAGGGTGACACTAAGTACATAAAAATTTAAAAAAAAAACAAAATATAAAAGAATTATACGTAATCGCTTTTTTTAAATAAATCAATACTTGTTCGAATAATAGGAAGTTTTTAAATAGAGGTCATATGTTAGGCTCATTAGAGAAGAATATTAATTATTAGTTTTTGCTTGCAGCTCCACCCATGTATATGTCGGATAGACAGAGTAACTTACGAATTTATAATATGAGAATAGATTATGATGACTTTTTTAGAATGAATATGAATAAATCTATATTAAGCTTCTTAACTCTATCAATACTAAACGATCAAAACTTAGTGTAGTAGTATTAGATAGATTAATAATCTATGGTTAAGTGACAGGAAGAGCGTAGTTGGTTTTAGCCGGAAGACTGTAATGGCGAATGGGGTAATGGACTTAGCACGAGGAATTTCAAGAAAAAACATTGTATTTTATAAGATATTAAAACAAGTAAAGAAACAATTAAATAAAGTTTCCAGGGATATTTTAAATAAAATAATAAAACAATACACTTAGATTATATACAAATATTTGGATATGCTACTGCAGAAACTTCTGTGAAATGCTACGAAATTATTGTCTAATATAGGATTTCTGTAAAGTCTGTAAAGCTTACCATTACGCGATACGTCTGCTTGTTTGCTCCTATTCCAAAAAGAAAACTGATTGAAAGTTTTGTTGTAATATAGCATTTCATTGCTTTACAAATATTTACAGTTACTGGGAACGTATTGTACATACAGTTTCTGCAATCACTATTTAATCAACCATACGTTCTGTTCTGAGAGCTTCTTAATTAAACAAACCACTCAGCTAAAACTATTACGTATGGAAATTGAAAATGAGTCTTTGAATTTCATTAAATTGTGTGAGTAAGACCTAAGAGTGTAATAAATGTACAAAACCCCTTAATGGTATTTTGCAGTGTTATTTTTTCATTTTACAGCCAGCCAAATTGACTCTGCTCAGCCTGATGGAAAACTTGACTAGAGTCCAACAGTCGGGGCCACCATACTCAATGCGAATGACATTGCAGTATGGCGTCCCACACCTCATATGGCGGCCTACTGAGATGCTTTTTCACGACCCGCTTAAAGGACCCGGGGTGATAGTGGAAGGGATACAAGAGCGCTGGTAGTGAGTGTGAATTTGATGTTATATAGAAAAACTAATAAAGATGGCTGGGACATGCGAATAATTGCGGACTGGTGCTACGGTGCACTTGGAGACAGTTTATGTAGTACTAGTGACAATACTGACTACACATGAAATATTGTATTTGTATAATAACTGTAAGTTGTAGTAGTATTTTAAAAATAAGTATTTAAAGTGACTATATGCTTAAAATGACCCCAAATTATTTCAGCAGGTTTAGTTTGTTTTTTATTATGTAGGTATGTAATTTTGTCTTTATTTTATGAATTGTCGTATGTTACAAGGAAAATACGAGGAAAATACCTAATACGGGCACAATACGAAAAGTATTTTTCCTAATAAATATTAGAAATAAAATAAATAAATGACAGCTGTTGGCTAAAGATCGCGAGAATGTAACAGCTGGTGAGGCGATTACTTTAAGCACTGGTAATGCAGTCACGTGACCGAATTTCCTGAAGGGTGTTAGAGAGACCATGACATTATTGTCGAAAATCCCTGACAGGGTTACAGGAAATTTAACGTGATTAAATGTAAAGATGAAGGAAATGATCTAACATATATCAACCCTTGTCAAATCCCATTTGCTAAACGACGTTGCGGGCAAACTACACTCAAAATATTCAATGCCTTCTGCGTGATTCGTATAAAAATTTTCTTACTTCATCGTTTTGATTACCTCTCAACAGTAGTAGTAGGCTGTCAGCATTTGCTTAATTAAACAAAGATTACGCTTAGGTATATTTCAATATTTCAAATGAATTGATGATTTATTTGTTTACATTATTTCTTATAGTGTTGCAATAACAATGTTGTAAATAAGCATCTTAAAAACTGTCTTCAAAGAAAATCTTCCCCGTATCTTCCCATTTCTATATATGATTGTTGGAATGTATAAATAACAATAACGCGTATGACTAAGTTACAGACTCAGGCGTGCGTCGAAACCATTGTCTTATTATATACACAGTTCACAAGAGTTCTACACGTGAGAACCTCTTGCGACTCTTCAGTGTCGAGAACACGCGGTTTTGGTTGTGTCTTTTGAGTTCGATTGTTATCCACTAAACTCAACATAAAAGTAGAAAAGTAAAATGTACTTTTATTTTATTTAAGGTACTCTCAGTGGTAGCGTACGCGACTGCTGTCCATGAGGTCTCGGGTTCGGGTCGGACCAAATGTTTGTATGATCTGCAAATATTTGTTTCGGAGTTTGGGTGTTTTCTATGTATAATATGTATGTATTTACAAAAAAAAAGTGTATATATGTAATAATATTAGTTGTCTAGTACCCATAGTACAAGCTCTGCTTAGTTTGGGACTAGACTAATAAAAATAAAAACTATGCTCGATTAGAGTGCTTCCTATTATTTAGAAACTGTATATGTACGGGATAAATGATACTTTGTATTTCTCTGTATTCTGAAGGATCATGTAGTCGTAGCCAATTTCGGCAACGTGGGTATTCTTAACTGAGATCAAACTATACAAGAGGTATATATATAATATGCTTGAGTATGTGAGTAAACACAGGTGCACTCTCACATTGCTTTGGAATGGCTATCCGATAAGATTGCAGAGAGATCAGGTGCAGGATTTTTTTGTACTCTCCGAGGAACGGGGTTTAAGACTTCAAAGCTCTGGGCTGTTATTCAACGTTTCTATAATCTCTTTCACCCGACCTGAGAACCGAACTCGAGACCTTTTGATTGATATGTTAACCGCTAAACCGACGAGGTAGTTCGAGGTACTCTGAATAACGTGTATAATAATGTAAAGAACGCACTATCGTGCTTAGCATTGTTTTTAGTGTTAGTTTTAGAGTTGTTTCAATCTTATGAAAATCCTTACTTCTAAAGTGGATGAAGAATATTAGTACTCCACATTTTCGTTTACATTTATCACTACAAATATATTTGAATCAAAAGCGCGTGTGACTGCCAACGTCACTCGAAGCTAATAAGTTCAGAACACAAATTAGAAATTTTCCACTTCAACGTGTTCATTGATTCCGTTCGGCTCTAAATCCAGCTGGTAATATTCAATTTCCATTTTAACTTAGGTATATTTAAGAGGGCGAGAACATTTCAAATGTAAAATATGTTATTTTATCTGCGAGACTGTGACTTTTATATTTATAATATTAAATATATTACCAAAAAAGAAAATCTTCTACAAGAACTAGACCAACTAGAAATGGAACTACACGGGAAGCACCAGCTTTCAAATACAAAAAGAATCATCAAAGTCGGTTCACCCAGTTGTGTGAACACAACAAAAATTGTGAGGTAACAAACATAAAAAAAGCAAAAATACAGTCGAATTGAAAACTTCTTCCTTTTTTGAAGACGGATAAAAATATTATCTATTGCATAACTTGTGTTTGATATTATGAATATTTTGAGTTTATAAATTATGTATATAAAGAAAATACCAATAAAAATGAGAATAGCATCATAATGAATATATAATCTTTAAGTATGGGGACGAATTACGAATATCATGATGATTGTTCATGACTGAACTTCCGTTATCATGTGATTTAATACTTGCAAATCAAGGATATTTGTTTTTGGTTTTGTGCAGTGTAAGTAAAGATGGTTATTGTATAAAGTTCACTGACCTGTACAGTGGCATGGCAAGGTGCCAATTCGGCAACTGTGGACAGATAAATTCACGAACACAATTTTGTAAGTTATAAATAGCACACGCGAATACTGAAAGTTTTAAAGGCACAGTTTCAGTACTGACCTAGAAATGGAATTGAACCATTTTAATAAGTATTTTGGGATCATCTGGCATTGTAACATCTGTAAAATGAAATATGGATTCAATTTAAAAGAGTATGACACTACTTCTACCGGAATAGTTATATAGTTATATAGTTATACACTGTCCATGATTCGATAGCTTAACCTAGTTCAAATTGAGTAAGTCGACTATGATAAAATATAACTAAATATTTCATCAAATAAATTGAAGATTACATTACGTAGATGTGCCAAAGCGACGTGTACTAAATTTTTGATAGAAGAATGATTCCACTTACAGTTTTTTGTAGCATACTAGTAACATGAAATAGGGCTATTCTATTGAATAGTTTCTTCTAGATTAGAACTATTATTCTTATCCTTATTTTTTTATCATTATTATCAGCCCATTATATTCCACTGCTCGATAAGCTCTCCCAAGACACACCACAAAGCCCTGTCTGTTGCTTTAATAGGTCCTATTTTTTAATTTACAAATACGAAACGTAGTCTGAAATGCCTTTTGTGGTTAAAATAGATGTGGCTACGTATACTTTTTCTTTAACTTATGATAGTTTATATTTATAAGAAAAAGATTTTTAATATTTGGAACTGTACCTCATTTTATATAAATAAATAAATAAATATTTCGGACATCTAACACACAACGCCATCTAGTCCCAAACTAAGCAGAGCTTGTATTATGGGTACTAGACAACTGATATGAATACATAAATACATTTTTAATACATATAATACCTATGATGAGTACCACTCGCGTGGTATAAATTCTATTGTTATAAAAGTTTCCATAGCTTTTAATGTCAACTTCGAACAACTTGCCTTTAATTTGATCAGAAAAGTGCTATTTGTAGAACAAGATTTTCAACTAAATTTACGAGATTATGTTATAGTATTAGATACTTTTCAATTACAAAGAAGGAGATTAAAATATCGAAAAATATTAGTTAAGAAGGTAAGGTATAAAAAATAAGTAAAAATTAAATATTTAAAATAATAATACAAACATTTCTAGTAGAAGCATTTTCATTGGAAGCGAGGTGTTTCGATCGTAGTAATTAAATTTGGTATTAATTTCTTGAACACTTGATTCAAACTTCATTTAACATATTTTCGTGTACACTATAAACTTATATGAATTAATATTAATACATAAAATAATTTAGTTTCCATGTTAAAACTCCATTTTGATTCATATTTGTACAACGGCAATATTAAGCAAAATATGTGCTTGTCAATTTTTTGATAATATTTAACCTATAAATAATGTTAATGTTATTTAACATTGTTTCGTTGCATATACTGACAGACTTGACATAAAATATTCTTTTCTGAAAGATATAGATTTAATATTTGCATACATTCCGGATTAATACTGGAAACCAATTTGTACTAGCGACATCCATCTTTCACTATAACACTGTAGATGGAAGTAAAAATAAGTGTGAATGTACAAATGATTTCGGATGACATCACAAACGAAATTGTCAAATTGTAAAGCTATATAGCTAGGTTAAGACATAAATTAGCCAAATAACAAAAATATGTTATTAAAGCAAACATCACAATTAATTTCTCTATTGCGCACACTCATGGCAACGGGAAACCAATATCCGCTTCGACGGAACTTATTGAGTTCTGCTCTTCATAGCAAAGATACGAAAGATATTTCCTACAGTTGACACTGAAAGGCAAATGTTGGTATAGTGCTGTGAAAACAAGTGTGAGTCGTAAGAGTCAATTAGGAAACTGTGTTGGAAGTGTGGATAGTTAGACACAGAAATTGCCCTTGCATAGTCCACTGTACTGTAAACACAATAATACAATATATGAAGAGAAACAATGAACGAAAAATATATCATGAAGTGTGAAAAAATCTTACTAATTATTTGACTGGGCAAGTAAATAACATTAGACTCGAAGATGCTTATATTTATCGGTATTGTACTGATCCACAACGCCACTTAAATTGAAACTAAGCAGAGCCTCTATAATACAAGCTAGATAGATAGAAAACTCTTTATTTGTACATCGTAATACAGATATAAAAAAAGTACATGAAATGAAAATTGTATAATGTACAAAGGGCGGCCTTGCTGCCGAAAGCAATCTCTTCCAGGCATCCTTAGGATGGATCAAAAAGTATCGGAAAGGCAGTAGTTGACGGTGCTTTGGCAATAGCTTTGAAAAATTATAATTTGATATAATTTCTAATTTAATATAATTCCAATTTCTCATCTATATTTACTCATACATGTATATGTAAATATAAGTATAGATATCTATATTTATATTTACATTTACATACATAAACATACATACACATATATATACATACATAAACTGTAACTACTCAAATAAACTGACTCGTATATGACGTATAAAATTCATGAACCATTTTCTTAAAACTGTTTACTGTTTGCGCTTTCCTAATCTTTGTCGGCAAAGCATTCCACAAGTGTACAGCTTCAACTGTAAAGGATTGATCATAGAATTTGTAGAATGCAGAGGCATCACCAGTCGTAAATCCTTGATGACCTTAGACATTTGTCATGAGTTTTAGTGAGGAACTAGAATCGTTCTTTGAGGTAAAAGGGGGCTCTAGGATTAAACAAGATGTTATAAAGGAAAATGAGGATATGAGTATTCCGGCAAGAACGAATTGGAAGCCACTTGAGCAAACACAAATCGTATACAGAAATTTTTTAGCCGCTGAAGCTTATCAAGTTATGCTTCAGTTAGATTCTAAACTAGATTAATTGATCGAATATATATATATATATTGTCTCGTAAGTACATACGTATTATACATAAAAACACCAAGACAGATAAAGAGAAAATAACAAGTGACATATGAAATGAAAAAAGAAACAAGTTCTAAATAGTCAAAATTTTCATAACTCGTCTACAGTAATGATGAGTTGCCTACGTCACTAATTACAGGAAAAATCCGAATTCTATTGCTTGAATTTTTCTTTATAGATAATGTTTGTTTCACTGATAGATAATTATCACTATGTACAACCTTGGTGTTCAAAGCTGTAAGGCATCATGAGTAAGGTCACCAAAACTCCTCTATTTCTCGCATATAAGAACCTGCTAATAATACTAATAATGCTACCGGTCATAGGAGGAAAAAGAACCTAAGCAAACTTTAATGTTGATTTTACACAGCATTTGTTCTTATTTAAGATCAAAGTAGATACGTGTTTCTAAAGATATATTTTTTCTAACACCTTGAAAATAATAAAAATGTTAACAAAAAATCGACTTCAAGAACTGGACCAAATTGGAACGGATCAGCACGGCAAGCACCAGATTTCAAATAAAAAATAATCATCGAAATCATTTGGCGCGATATTGAGTTATTCGTCTATATGTCGCGCACATATTTAATGCAAATTGAAGATGGTTTTTTCAACGATGAATTGTCAGAACTAGACCAAATTTAAATGGACACAGGAAGCAACAGCTTTCAAATAAAAAAAGAATCATCAAAATCGGTTACCCACTCGAAAGTTCTAAGGTAACAAAAATGTATGAAGTCGGGTAAAAAAATGAGGAAAATCACCATCTAGATTTTAATCCCGAGATGAATCCTTGAGATCAACTGTTACCTGTTTAATGAGTTTTCAGAAAAATATTTTCATTATTCTACGAATAGCTGGTGGATGGAAAATAAACAGAATAAAATAACAATCTTATGAAGAATGTAAAACACTTTATTTATCATAATGCTTTCAAAGTCAACTTATCTTTAGAATACAAAATTTGAATCAAGATTTGAGATATAATTTATAGTTTAGGTACTAAAAATTATAATAATTAACTTTACTGTTTCATGCATTATCTTGTAAACATGATAGACATGATTGTTTACGCCAATGTTCGAATATATATTTTATATCCAAACACCAAAATGATTTGGTATATGTTTGTATGTTTCAAATAAATAAATATAGAAAATCGTTCTGACAAGCGTTGTTTCAAGACTAAAACACAAACATAAATTTGAGCATCTAAATCGTAACAACATTTATACTATTTCTAATAGTCAGTCATCAAAAAATATTCTAGTTTTTAAAAGCTATAAGCCCATGTTGGTTTTTGCACCTGTCCACATTGCTTCACGCTGCATTTTCACGCTATTGATTAAGCCAACATCATCATCATCAGCCTATCGCAGTCCACAGCTGGACATAGGCCTCTCCAATTTCACGCCACTTAGTTCGATCTATGGCTTCTCGCATCCAGCAAGAAGCGTTTAAGCCAACGCGTTTCAAAATTCCGTGCTATTTGTACGATATACAAATGACGCATAAATAAAACACAAGCTCACTCACTACCAGCGCACGTGTTTCCCTGGTACTCTATCTCAGGAGTCCTTTGAGTGTAGCGTGTTTTCGTTCGTTTCGTGTATCGCGTCCAGTTAAGTACTGCCAAACTATGGGTCACCCTGCTGCATTATCCACATATTGTAATAATGAAGGTGACCACTATTCTTGGTTTTTACTTATGTTTTCTATCAAGCAGAGTTAAATCATTCATATATACGATTGTGTCTCTATTCATTTAAAATTGAAAATAGCAGATTGAACTATAGCTGACAGAATGTTTCAATTTAATCACATTTACTAATGGGCTTTCATTCTATCGTGCGAACCTGTCAAGAATAGTTTACTATTCCTTTGTGTTGTATTCCTAATTGAGAAATGTATTCTCAGGCGTTAAAAACCTTTGCTGGTATACAAATGTCTTGTTATTTTCTATTATATAAATAACTTGTAACACGTTTTATTCAGTGCTCTGTGAACTGTTTGTTAGTGTTTGTTACTGTACGCTGTATTAGTCGTGTCAATTGACCAACCAATTATTTCGGAACAGAAACTAGTAGGTACACGAATAAATAGTTGAATACCATATTTTTCTTAAACCAAATTCATACAAATAATTCGGGAAATTCAACTTTTCTTTTATTAAAAAATAGTAGTTCTTTATATGCAAGTGTCAACGAAATAATATTTTAGCATTTAAACAACCGATTCGAACAAAAAGGCCATAAATTCTTTAATCTACAGACTTTTAATTTTCGTCACAACATAGCATCAAAATACTTACTCAATTCCTGAAATTAATTTTGCAAAAGAAAAGAGAAATGTGCAAATGCCTCTTTCACTCAAATGTCTCAGGACTCGAACAAGTACGATACTCTATCACAGAAAAAAATATAAACTGCCTAAATTCTGTAACAGATAAATTTTTTATCAAACATACCCTGCTCTCTCATAGGGGTTGACTTGTTCAATACAATATTGATACAACGATATCGAATGCTATAACGTGAAAATGTGTAACAGAATATTCTTGTATCGTATCAGACATGTGTATTTGATGTGGTCTGTATAGGATCACGACTGGTATTAAGTTCAGTAACCAGACTACAGACGAATTAATTTTTTGTTTTTCAAGAAAGAAGTCTTTTATTTTTGTCTAAAAATAAACGTAACTTTTATGAAGTATAAAGTCAGCCAAATTGTGCTATGGTGAAAAATGGTCGTGTATTTTTTTATTTGAACGCTCTAATACTTTGATTAAATTAGCGGTAATTTTACATCAACCAAAAATAAACTTGAGGTACTAAGTGTTTCCAGTACGTTAATTAGAGAATATAAAACTTTTTATATTACTAAGTTTACTTTTACCATGAACTTTACCAAGGAAAAATGTTTGACTTCTACACAGGGCATTTCTCAGACGGCTCTCCAATTATCCTAATTGCAGAAAACTTTCAACTCACATATTTTTACCAAGTTCTGCATATTGTTACGAAGAAAGATCCTTCCAGGTAAAAGGACTAGAACACGGCCAAACATCGTGAAAGTTCTCGTTGCTTTCTTGAGGCACAGAACAATGAACCTTACGTCGATATACACAGCGTCGAATACAGATTGATTGTCGCGCGGTTGGTTTGATTACATTCAAGGCATTCTTAAAACGATCATTGAACTCTCTGGAATATACTAGTAATAGCGGCATGTGATATAAAAAAGAGTCTCACGGGCCGCAATTTAGTTCAGCTACAGTACGACAAATATGAGAGTGATGTCAGTGATTAACCTAGTGATAAGGACTATTATTCTGAGTTATACTGTGCTTTTAACACTGTTTTTTTTTATAAATTCTCTTGTATTCGTCAGAAGGCTTATTTCTTAAATACGAAATAATATTATGAGTTTGTTCTATAATAAAAGTTTCACTTATAATCTACTCAACCGATGGTCGTATGATTTTAATTCCTTTTCTTTTCAGAAAGAACTTGGAGTATCATAATTTGCCAGTTTCAACATATCAATGTTTAAATGTGAGTTTGATAACCACAGTTTCGCTGCTAATCTTGAGTTGAATAGGAGTGAAACTCTATCGTCATATTATTTTAATTGCATGTTTTCAGGACTAATGAAAATGGCTCGGTATGTTAACCATACAGAAAAAAAATGCTGTCGAAAAATTCAATAGATTATAAGACCAAAAGTTTGTTTACTATACGTAAAACAGCAAAGTTTATGATATTGGAACAGGTGTTTATAAAAATTAAAAGAAATATCTTAACCGATGCCGCTTGAACGTATAACAAATATTTGCTAAGTTATCTACTTGTGTCTAGAGGTGAACAAATATTGGTTCATATCTTATGTAGGGTTAAAACAAAATTATTAAACTTACTTCACTATTTATTTTCAGTGGAAATAAACAATAAACAACTACAAATTAAGTAAGCTATTCTAAGAATTCGGTTGTCGTTTCAATTAATTTTGTATAAAATAATATAATTAAATCATCTTTTCAATAAATTTAAATGCAAAATTTTGTGAAGCAAAATTAATGAAGTACAAATAATATTGTTTTGCGAGTTGCGAGTTTGCGAGTACAATAATAAAATAGGTTACTTATTCTAGGAATTCGATTATTAGATTTTAGTTAATTTGGAATAAAAAATTTAATTAAATGATCTTCTCAATACATGTAAATGCAAAATTTTGTAAAGTAATAGTGTTCAAGTATAAAATATTAATACTTTCTAATTGCGAGTACAACAATAACATAGGTTAGTTATTTTAGGAATCCGGTTATTCGATTCTAATTATTTTTTTAAATAAATTATTTACATCATCTTTCATTTAAGTCATCTTTTCAATAATCGTAAATGCTAAATTTTATAAAGTAATAGTATCTTATCAAGTTTTATTAATACTTATTTAATTGCAATTACAACGATAAAATAAATAAGCTATGCTAGGAATTCGTAATTCAATTCTAATTAATTTTTTGAATAAGTTATTTTAAAACCAATCTCTCTGCTAGTAATAATAATAAAACCTGAGACAGAAAATATAAGTATAATAAGAGAATTTCTATTCAAAATTTAGACCTAAAATGGAAGAAAGTAGCTTTTCAATCCCACATATTTGTCTTTCTATTCTTCAATGACTGCCTCGGTGGCGCAGCGGTAGCGAATGCGACTGCTGTTCTTCAGGTCTCGGGTTCGAATCTCGGGTCGGGTCAAATGTTTATATGATCTACAAATGTTTGTTTTGGAGTTTGGGTGTTTTGTATGTATGATATGTATGTATTTACAAAACAAAAAGTATATATATGTATTAATATCAGTTGTTTAGTACCCATAATACAAGCTCTGCTTAGTTTGGGACTAGATGGCGTTGTGTGTTAGATGTCTGAAATATTTATTTATTATTATTATTATTATTCAAAGTATGTTAAGAAAAGTACTGGTAAAGAAGCCTTACAAATGCTCCTAATTGATTTTGCTCCAATCCAATTTAAAAATATATCTAGGGGAATATATTTTCTCATCAAAATGGGAAGGATGTTGAATAGACATCCATAATCAGATATTCCCTTCGTCAGCTTCCTCGTAGGAAGTGATAAATTATGCCATTTTTAGCACACAAGGAAGATGCGAGGCCGCCGTTACCATTCGATATTTTAAAAAAAATTGCACATTAGATTAGAAATTGAAAGATATGTAAATATGTGGGCAATATTAACGATATTTACACTATTAACAATTAGCTATTATTAGCAGAAAAACTTTTTGCATTAAATATATGGAAAATATAATTTTATAGAGTAAATAACTAATTGGGTATAAAGATATACGGTAGTAGCTAGCTGAGGTCTTAGATTTGAATATCATTCTTTTTTTTATTTTCTCATGATATTTAATACACTTACCATCATTTCTTTATTTCATCAAAACATATACGCCTTATAACGTCAGGAATTTTGATTTAAAATAGATCTCACACAACAATTATTAGACTAAGATACACTAATGTTAAAATCAATGATATTCAGTTTTGTTTATTTTACCCATAAGTGTTACAAACCGAAGTTAGACCATTTAACCTATTTTAATGTAGGTCAAATAATAATCTGTTTATTTTGATAATAAATCGCTGCCTGCCTGAACTAGAGTGAACCAGTATATCAGGCAATCGTGCTGATTAACCATTTATTCAGTGATTTCTACGTTATAAAATAAAAAAACAAGTGATTTATGTCAAAAGTTTTTTTAAACAGGCTTTTTTTACTTGTTAATAAAAAAATAACGTTAAGCTCTTTCATTTGATGCCCATATCGGGAGGGTTGTTCAGAAATACGTAAGCCGCCATTTTGTTACGACAGCCATTTTGGATTAATAATAATACCGCTTATACTGCCCAACNGTATATATAATTGCATTGTCATCAAAATTAAAGGGACATTTCAAATTTCAGCTCAATCAACAATTGGGAATCAAATTTAACTTGCAAGATTTGGCTACAGATAAACACCGGGATAGGTGCAGCTAAAAAATAATAAAATAAATAAAAGCTTGTAACAAAAAATATTTGGAAATAAGTGTTCTTTAAATATAAATAGCTCGATATTAAAACAACGAGTCTTTAAACAAAACCATTTGTCGCTTTCTATATTAAGACGTACATTTAGCAATAGGGAGTAACAAAATTTATGAACACTTTTCTCATAATTCTCCTAAATAGGCGTATTTTTTCGTGAAGGAACAACAGCAATGTTAAATTAAATCAAATGGCAAAAAAATCTGCAATATATGACTAGATATAAAAGTGTGGTCATAGTTTTATTTGCCAATAGTTTTCTGAAATATATTCATTTTGATTAACAGAAAGTATTTGGAAATCCATTTTTTTATGGAATCACGGGCAAACGAACAGACTTATCGCCTGATGGTAAGCGATTACCGCTACCCATGGACATCTGCAACACCAAAGACGTCACAGGTGCGTTGCCGGCCTTTGGGGGATGGGGAGGAGAATAGGGATGGGAAGAGGGGTTTGGGTATGGGCCTCCGGTATCCTCACTCACTCGGTGAAACACAGCGCAAGCGCTGTTTCACACCGGTTTTCTGTGAGGCCGTGGTATCACTCCGGTCGAGCCGGCCCATTCATGCCGAAGCGTGGCTCTCCCACGGTAAAATCTACCTGCACAACAAATTAAAAGAAAATGATAAAGTAGATTTCGTTTTATTTTAAATTGCAAATGAATGAACAAGTTCAAATATTTTAGTTTTTTACACTTCTACATATAAACTTTTAATTCACCTAGTAAGACGGTCAATTGCTATCATCAGTCTTATGAGAGGGCTTGTTTGCTAGCTTAGGATGATGGTTACGATTGGAGTCTTGACGCACATTAAGGCGCACTCTTTTAGAAGTCATTGTGCAGTTTGGGCCCTTCAAACGCGACCACTGTCCCACCCTCTGAGATAAAATCAATAGGGAAAACGATTGTGAGAAGCGTAATTATCGTGTGATATCTACACCAAAAAGTCTCCGCCTTAGACCCATACCGAAAGCCGATTATATTGCATTCGCCTTTATGTAGTTATCAAAGTCAGATAAAATCATTTTTAACGGTGATTTCAAATATATATGATATTGACGCAATCGTGTTTTTTTTAATAACTCATTATTGGTTACGTTGTTATTAAGCATCGTTTTGATCCCTAATATTTGGTTTTATCTTAAAAATTAATCTCTGAGCACAAAGATACAAAGACAAAGTAAAGGCAACCAAGTGCAAAAGTGGGCCTCAAGAAAGGTTGAGATTAATGATGGAACGAAAGGAAGAGCTTACAAAAAATACTCAAAAGAATTTTGTAAATCACCAAGAAAAAAATAATGAGTCTGAAAATCTTTCAGAAATCTATGTTTAGAGAATAATATTATATAAAAGCAGATACGCAAAATCCTAAAATAAAAGTGTTTTATTATTAGCTTTTACAGTTCTTAAATGTAAAAGTCTAGAATTTAGAGTATATTGTCAAGATCATTGAAAGATAAAACACAATTTAGCATTATATTTATTAAGTAATAATAATAGAATAAGAAAAATGTATACTCCATACTTCGCGAGGAAGTATGGAGTACCAAATAGCTCTTTATTTAGTTTTACCAGTATACTATATACCATTATATCTGTGCAAGTGATTTGAGTAATTACGACTCATCATCATCATCATCATCATCAGCCTATCGCAGTCCACTGCTGGACATAGGCCTCTCCAATTGCACGCCACTTAGTTTGATCCTCGGCTTCTCGCATTCAGCTCCGACTAGTCGTCTTGCGCAAATAATCACTCCACCTGGCCTGTGTACGTCCTATAGTACGTTTAATGAGACGCGGTCTCCACTCAAGAACTCGTTTACCCCAACGGTTATCGGTTCTACGGCAAATGACGCCACTGCCACTTCAGTCTGTAATCGTGTAGACTATGTCGATGACCCTGGTTCTTATATAATTAAAAAACATCATTATAAAATTAAATATAATTTACGTCGCAGCCCATCATAATTTTTAGCTATTTTCGTTACGCTAAGACTACTTATTTGTACAGGCACAGATAGATAATTTAGTAAAATGATCAAACAAGCAGAGGACTCAGTTTCTGAGCTGACTAATCGCAAAATTTACAGCCTACAATTAACACAATTGACTAAAAACTGAACACTTTTAAAGGCCTATTGCAGACGTTAGAGCAAATAGATGACAATCTAAAAACGTCCGCTCGAAATTCACAGACTATTTTCTTCAGTACTTCTCATTAATCTTTCGATTAGAGGTCGTTTCTTCGTACAAAGAATTAGTGGACCAAAAAATTTTTCATTATGTAGTAGTAGTAGTGAATTATTGTATTGTGTATTGTATTGTATTATTGCATTATGTAGTAATGAAGATAATGTTTATAACGTTGATTTGTTAAGTATATTGGGTGCTGTAAATGAATATGAGAGGAATAGGGATTTATTATTGGTACATATTAATAAACTAGCCGACCCGTGCCTACTTCGTCTTTCTTAGACTTGAGACGTTTACATTATTTTAACTAAATTTTTATTCAATCATAATAATAATTGTTATAATTATGATTAAATAAAAATTTGCTAATTATAATTAAATAAAAATTTGCCTATGTTACTCCTGAATAGTCGCGTTCTTCGTACTTCCGAAGATTACCCCTACAATAATAAATAAATAAATAATAATAATAAATATGTTCAGACATTTTAACACACAACGCCATCTAGTCCCAAACTAAGCAAAGCTTGTACTATGGGTACTAGATAACTGATATTAATACTTATATACTTTTTTTTTGTAAATACATACATATTATACATACAATAATACACACAAAGTTAGAAACTTTAACTATTTATAAAATAATATTAGTATAGATGACGCCGAAGCTTTGTATTCATTTTTACGAAGTTTATGCAAACAGAAGAGTATGATATTTGGCACAGTTAAAGTTCATATCGAGAAGGAGTGCAGAAAGCTAAAAAAGAGAGAGCGCAGAAAAAAATAAATAATACATACACGAATTTCGACCAAGGAAACATTTATGAAAAGGCCATCTGTTCCCAAACAAGGAAAAGTTACTCTTCTGTGTGAAATAGACTGCAGATGAACTTAGTTAAAAATAAATAAATATTTCGGACATCTAACACGCAACGCTATCTAGTCCCAAGCGAAGAGCTTGTATTATGGTTAACTAGACAACTGATTTAAATACATATAAACTTTTTTGTCGTAAATATATATATATAATATACTTTATATATTAAAAATAGAAAACACTCAAACTCCGAAACAAATATCTGGAGAACATACAAACATTTGGTCCTACCTGGGAATCGAACCCAAAACACATACATGTTACATATACCAAAATAACATTTTTTTTATTTTTTTTCCTTTTTTTTCCCGTGTAATCTCTGAAACGGTTGGACTAATTTGACGAGACTTTTAGTGGTAGATAGCTCATGATGTGAGAAGTAACTCAAATACTTTTTTGGACTAATTTCACCCAGCGGCGTTATCCACGGTGTTTGTTGTACCGCGGGTAAAACTTACTACTTTCTATGTGTTATTTATGTATAATATTATATATTTTCCAAGAAGGTATATATGTATTTATATCTATAAGTTGTCTAGTATACGTAATTCAAGTTCTGCTTAGCTTGGGACTAGATGATGTTATATGTTCGATGTTCAAAAATATTTGTTTATTTTGCTTGCTGCTCCGTCCGCGTATGTGTCGTTTATCGCGAAAATGCAAGCTATGTCCTTTTCCAAATTTTTAATTCTATTCTTATATAAAATTCGTTCAAATTGGCTCAGCGATATAGCCGTGGAAACGTAACAGAGAGACAGAGAGATAGAGTTACTTTTGAATTCATAAAATATAATATAAAATACAGTTTTGATAATAAGTACATGTAAGCTTAGTAAGATTATGTTTTACTGAATTATTATCCACCTTACTAATTCCTACAACGATAACACACAAAGACACACTATATATCACTTCTAACATACAGGTGCCGTTTTTCTTACACGAAGTACCGTGTTAGGGGGAAATTAATGGCGCTCATCCATCAGACGAATCCGGGCAGTTTCTATACCCGTAAAGACACCTTGTGGACGTAAAACCTTTTGTATGTTCGCTATCTATGTCAATTACCGCTTTTGTTATGAACATAAGCCATCTGATTTTGTATTTTCTATATTAAAACACTTTGAAAGAACCATCTACAACGTTTAACAATCTTCAAAAAAGAAATTATGTTCTAAATTCCGTTTTAAGTTTGCACGTCTAATTTTTATTTCAAAAACCTTTTTTTATTAAATTAAGAAGTGTAAACTTTCTATTTAAATTTGAAGAACGAATATTGTTGATATTGGTAAAATACAAATAACAAAAATTATAATAATTTTTATCGATTTATTATCCATGCTATAAATCCTCTATAACAGTTTCAGAAAAGACTAGCTTATTGCCAACTTAAAAACATCCTGTGTCATAGTAATTATAATATCATCCATCGATTGTTATAATGTTATACTAAATTTCATAATGCAACTTCTTTTTCAAGAAAAGAACATCGTCAGACACGCACCTTTACCTACCGCAGCGCCGTATTAAAAAAAAGAGGATTAATATCATGGGTGTAGATAAAGACTTGTATCCACCCAACAGTACATAAATAGGTATTAAAACACTCATATGGCACTATTTTAATACCCTTTATTAAGCAACAGTTGCATGATATCTATTACATGACATTATAATCCATTGCCCGGCAAATACGAATCCTTCAAAAAGAGTTCAAAGCAACCGTAGTTGTAACATAAAAGATTAATTTAACGGCAATAAACAACTTTTGATTGCAACACAACTGTGTTGTACCGTCTTAAGTATAAGCCGTGATGGAACTTGAAGCAAATAAACCTATTTTCACTACCGTAAACAAGAAAGTCCATAAGTAAGAACAACAAGTTAGGGACACGTCTATCTTATAATCCGACGACTAAGCTTGAGCTCCGAAAAAGCTAAACTTTGAAGTTACTTGCGGTGAGTGCCCAAAAGCTTGTGCATCTTATACATATTGCTAAATGTTTCTGATTCTAAAATATATACAAAGCTATAGTCTTGGTTTTAATACATTTAAGCTGGCTGAATTATTCATACTAACATCTACGACAGGCAATATATCTGACTAATATTCACATTTTCAGCACACCGTCGATTTGCCTATTAAGTGATTAATGGTGCCCTTAGACATTCTCAGTATTACTTATGAGTGATTAGCCCTAATGAGTGTCTCTAAAAGGTATTTATTCGCCACTAAACTTTTTTTTTATTGGATCGAACTAAACTCGGTCGTTCAGGTACTAGTGGTTATAGACTGTCATTAATACAGTAGAATATATTATGTATATTAATATACACATACAATATTTGTGTCTTAATATATACATGTGTACATATGACATTACGGGTCTGGTTATTGTAGAGACAGATAATAATCCCTCGATCTCTTCCTGAACATACTCAGAGAAGGAATGGCGCGTATAGGTATAAAGGTATAAAGACCATGAATCACTTCGGCTGGTTTGACGGCCGTGAGCCCCGGTTCTTATATAAGTTTATTAACGCTTCAAATGTTAGTTTGAAGCTAGTGTCAACAGTTATTTTATGTAACACTAGCAGCCTGCCCTGCATATCCTTGCTTTTTATAAAATTAATTAATATACAGAGAACCAAAAACAAAACTGTCACATCCATCTTATTACAAATTGAATTTCGTAATAAAATACGTGACATTTTATTATAACGTCCTCAATATTAATATATTATACTGAACACAAATGGCGGCGAATATAATGAAATTACTTTAAATGTCAAAGATCAAAGGCAATCAAAAATTGACGGAAAATGAAAATTGTCAAAGTCGTGACTTTAAATTAGTTCGTCTTGAAGCTTTCTTTTTGTCTGTATTTTTTTGCTTTCTTACTTTATTGACTTATTGTTCTTGTTGTTTTAGTTACAAATGCTTTTTTGAAGAGGTGTAAAATATGTGAAGGTTTCTTCACCTAAACTTTAGATCTATTACTCATATCTACAGGCTCATTACATACTAGAGACATGTCCAGCTTCGCACGGGCACAATGTATGACAGTCAAATCTTTGAAGTTCTAGGTTCGTATTAACAACCCTGGTGAAAAGGGCCAAGAAATTTTATTAATAATTTTTCGTAGTCAGATTAAAGTCTTTTAAACTTGTAAAATTGTAATAAACTCAACATCTATCTCTTAATTTTCAACCTTTGTAGATAGATTATTTTTCCGAAACATAAAATGCGCCAAATTTGAGTACAATCCGACTAAATCACTGTTCAAATGGGTTCACAAAAGGCAAAGACATAGAAAATACTTTAGTAAAATACTTTTGCAATACTTAATGGATTAATTTGAACCGGTTATGTAACACACGAGGCAATTATACTCGCAAAACTTAGAGGCTTAACTCAATACGTCGTCCAGAATGTCAACTAAGCACTAAAATTATGTAAGCCAGTGCTAACATTGTTGTAATTCAGTGAATACGAGAGACGAGAACTAGAGTATAGTATTTATTGAAGTTCATGCATAAAAAAGACTCGTAGATTCAGAAATTTGATATTAAAATAAGCTAACAAAAACAAGAAAAAGTTTAAAGAACTATAAACAAACAAAATCTTTTGAAGAAGTTATGTAGCCTATGTCATCCAGGCTAGTACTACGAATCTATAGATACTTCATTCGTTGAATCGGTTCAGTAGTATAGACGCTACTGTGCAACAAACTGCTAAAATATTACACTTTTACTGTCGTTGCAGCAGTTGCAAAAATTAGAGTAATTTTATAAAAACTCTCTCTTTCAATCTTCACATTTTCTTTCTATATTTTGTTATATTAGCAGGAGAAAATTTATAATAAAGTATACGGTTCTGTAAGTCGCATTTAAAATCTTAAGGAAAAACATATAATATTAGCAGAAAAATTTCAAATTAGTTCTAAATCTGGTCATATATCACAACATATTACATTTTCATTGTCACACACATTTCAGTTCTCAGCTAGACTCTTACTTCCTACACTTAATTCATTCTTGTTGTTCAAAACGTTCCCACATAAATGAGGACATATCCAAGTTATGAGACCTACAGACTTGTTTGCTTGAATACGCAATTAACTCGCCCCTAAAGCCTCATATAATAAATTACACATGTTTGTGTCCACAAGCACTATTGTATATCATACCAGTATGCTCTCGAGGCCATTTTGTGGATATGTGAAGTAAGTAGAAAAGAGAAAGATTATTTTTACTGATGGATGAACAATGGACTAACCAATCAACCAAACTGATTTGAAGGACAATTTGAAGGATTTAAAGAATTTGGTGGATGAATGCGGACTACCCAGGACCGGGATCGTTGGCACTTCTTGGGGGAGTATTAAAAATATAATGAATACAAATCTGATTAACTTTTGTCACGAGTAAACAATTCTCGACTTTACCCCTGAGTAACTTATTACAAGGGCTGACTGACAAGGGGATTTTCCACCTTGCTTTATTTTAAAGGAAATTTCAATAGAATTTATACGTTTAATTAAAAGCGGAGATTATTTATTACATTTAAATTATTTTCTTAAAAGAAAATTTAGTTACTATATTACTGCTGTTGCTTACCTCGGACGGTCTAGTATTAACAATAATATAATGGGTTCGGGATTGGCCGATTTCTTCAAGATCAAAGGAATGAGTCCTTTGTGCGCACTACTATTCAAAGATAACTGACAAAAGATTGTTATTTATTCTGTGTAAATGACATTATTATCAGAGATATTAAATTAATATAATACATAAGGAGTTACTATAATAATATATAAGAGTCATTAAGAATACCGTGAGAGAGCCACGCTTCGGCATGAATGGGCTAGCTCGACCGGAGTGATACCACGGCCTCACAGAAAACCGGTGTGAAACAGCGCATACGCCGTGTTTCACCGAGTGAAGTGAGTGTGGATAACGGAGGCACATACCATAACCCCTCCCCCAATTCCCCCAATCCCCCAAAGACCGGCAACACACTTGTGACGCCTCTGGTGTTGCGGGTGCCTATGGGCGACGGTAATCGCTTTTATCAGGCGATACGTTTGCTCGTTTGCCCTCTATTAAATAATAAAGAAAAATAATATCTTAGGTTGTATTTGTATTTAACAGTATTGACGATAAGTCACGAAGACGAATTTTTTTTTTATTTATCTATCTTCATTGCGTACATATTACAAAACAGTAAATAATATGAGTGACAAAAGAGATTAGCACAACAACTGGCGGCCTTATCGCTCACGGCTAAAAGCATGGAAAAGTAATCATCTAAAACACTTAAAAACTTAGGATATAGCAAAACAATATGTTAAAAGATACACGTTTAAAATTTTAACTTTGCTTTGAAAGTTCACTGTAAGACACGGTAGATTTTTGGAGATTCATTTTAGAATTTGGAATATCAGATGTAGGAAACTTTCAGTCAAGAAACGTTGAGATTTCATGGCTTTATCGCCCAAGTGAACCACTCTTAGGAGTCTTCAAACTTTACAGGGACATTTCTATCGCTCTTATCGACTGAGGTAGACTTTATTTTAGATACTACATTCTTAAGCGTTTATATCTTTAGAATAGTATATATGTTTCAGTAATTATTTTTTATATTTAATGAAATTCATTTAGGATTGTTGCATAGTTTAAGGTTTCAATCTACATGGCTTATGAATAAATACCAATCATCTATTTTAATATATAAAATTCTCGTGTCGCGATGTTTGTTACCAACCACCTTTGAAAATCCTGGACCGATTTGACTGATGAAAAACAACGTTTGCTGGGTCACCTAGTATATAATAAATCTCATATGGATAAACTTCATAACAAAAGAAACTAATGTCTGGGCTATTAATTAGAAGAGTTTAATGTATTGTACTGTAAGTTGAGACATCCCTTTGATATTCCACTTAATGAAGTCTGATATCTTTTATACTAAAACCGTAACATACCTAATATATACCTAGAATAAATTCTGTTTGAATCTAAAATAAATATCTAAATTTCAAAGGGATATGGGTTCTATATGTAGTTTTCTAGTTTAATATTGTGTTATGTTATAATTTTAAAGCTAATTTTTTAACTGCTGATCGAAGATCTCCCCAAGGAGCACCAACTAAATACCTTTAATACTAATAGATTTTAGAGTTTGATATTTTTGCCGCTAACAAACAAAACTCTTTGTATATTTCTTTTTCTCTTTCTACATTGCCACAGATTAAAGATAGTTTGGCAAAGTAAATATTCTGCACATGCCATTTAGTTCCATATCTTGCAAATAAATATTATTGAAGCTACTAAGTATTGCCTTTAACTCAAGTAGGAATGTGACCCATGGGATCAAAAATGGCAAGATTCCAAATGAATTCTATAATGGTCTATAGAAACCGTGTACAAGCTAATGGGTAAGTCAAAAAACTCGGGTGCTTAAACTAATAGAAGTTAAATTAGTTTGAGTTATCAGAGACGTCTTCGAACCAGATGTCATGTTATTCGTTAAGGAACTCTGAAAACTCAAATTACACTAAGCAAGCGGCTTAGGATTTCCAAAAGCTATAAGAATACTTAATACCATATAAAACCTTTTTAAATTGCATTTTGAGATTAGTGTGAATAGCGAGTGTGTTGATAATATTCACATAAATATCTATAAAGGTTGCCTGGAAGAGATTGCTTTTGGCAATAAGGCCGCCCTTTGTACACTCCATCTCACATTTTATATACTCTCTTCTGACTGTAATATTATATAAAGTGTTATATATATAAAGTGTTAGGTCCTTAATAAAACAAATATTTAAAACAAAGTTGAGGAACTTTATCACCAATCGTTCGATGCCTGTGATTAAAATGATGACGGCTAATGAAGATAGATACAGATTAAATTATTTGCAAGTTATAAAAACTAAAAAAGATGATTATAACAACGCTGACCACCTCAGTGGCGCAGTGATAGCGTATGCGATTGTATATTTAAAAAGTTAACTTCTTATTGAGGTTATTTTATGTAAGGAATAGAATTTTAAAGGCAGTAGGATGCTTTTAGAAGATTTTTTGGACTTACATATTCATGAAGATGACTTTCCTATTCACGACTCACTGAATGTAAGCTGTTGGCATACTTGTTTCTCATAATACAGCTATTTTGGTATAACATTTTCTCACGTGTTCTTATACCTTAAAAAATATGTGTTTTTTTACTTTGTGCTATTTTAGATGGTACTAAAGACTATCGTTGCGAATAATGGTAAACTCAAATGGTATATTTCTTAATTGGGTTGATGTATCTAAATTCAATTCGTCATGTTAGTGTGTTAAGCTTTAAATGGGATTTTTTTTAAAAAGTAACTGAACGAGTTACTTTCGCATTTATTATATATAGTGTTTGAACTACTTCTGGTGAAATGGCACTTCATTCAGTCTGTTAAATAGTCTGAGAAAACTACTACTGCACGGTTAGCCTAGTGTTTTAAACGGTCGCCACGCTGCTTTCTACTGCACCAAGTGTTGTGGGTTCATATCCCACATAAAAATAATAATAATATTCTTTATTGATGTAAACACATTCAATATAATATGGGATTCCCTCACACCTGCGCTAGTAAAGAGTGTTTAGCAGGCGTTAGTATCTTCCTCAATAACACAGTGAAAATAGCGTTTCATCAATTTGAATATGCAAAACAATAAATAGCAAATAACATAAAATTATATGTAAACTTTTCAACAATTACAGCAAAGCATGCATGACTATGTACGCGTCTGTGTGTATGTGTGTGTGTGTGAGCTTGACAATAGGAATACACTACTTACTTTACTAATCTGGTACAATAAAGAGATTCATTATTATTGTTATAAATTATGAAATAACTAAATAAATATACTTAGTTATTTCATAATTTAAAACATAATTTATAATATAATATTTGAATTGATGAAATTAATGAATAGAGTCGAATTATTTCCATGTATAATAATACATTACTACATGGAATTATTTCCATGTAATAATGTATAATAACACATTATTACATACAGATAATAACATACCATTTATGCCTTTATTTACCTCGATTTATAATATATCGTTAACACTTATGTCAAGAAGAAAAAAGTCCTATTAAAATATGAATAAGAAAGATAATCAGATAGATATTCAGATCATTATTCGAAATTTCACTTAATGCTATAAATTTTGCCAATTTGTAACTCCCATCTTTTCTGCAAAACTCAGTCCAATAATCATATGCAACGTACGTCCTAAACGTGGAATAACTACTGTAAATCCCACAAGTAATTTTAAAATGTAGAATTCGCACAGTTATACCATTATGTAAATTTTAGTGTACTCGCGTTTCCTGTGATCGTATTCGCAGAGTAAACGTTAGTAGTTTTCTAAAAGCCCAGGCGTGTTAGATGGAGCAGACGTAAAACTTTAATGTTCCCAAGCAACATTAAACCTCGAAGTGTTTGTTTGAATGAAAGCATTAAGCCTTATTAGAATACAGAATGATAAAACCATTCATTAGATTTTCTATAGTAATCGAATAAGAGTGGCGTAATAGTTAAGTTACATATGTATAGTCCAAGTGTTCTTATTAATTATACCCCAAAAATCAGTGGTTTATATCCTGTAAGTTACAGCTTTTAAAATTAAAATAAAAAGTGCGAGTCGGATCCGTACGAAGGTTTCCGCACCTATCATATATCACAGCATATATCAAACCGACAAAAAAATCTCATTTGTTGTATGGGAGCCCCCTTACATATTTATCTTATCCTGTTTTTTTAGTATTTGTTGTTATAGGAGCAAAATACATACATCATTTGTGAAAATGACATTGGTTATCCACAATTAGTTATTGGGGTGTCGAAAATGGCCTGACTTGATAAGGATGGAAATGCCGTGCCGATTTTGAGCTCCACTTGGCGGCTTGGAAGAAATGAACTTACTAAAATAATATCCTTAGCAAAACAAAAATTGATTGTGTATTGTTTCACGCACAATACAGCTCCGTTAAGGTTTTAAAAATAATTATTATCAATGCCTCTTGAGAGAAAGACGCGCGAAAAAAATGGCCGAAGATTGATTATCTACCGACTGATGACAATGAAATGGGGATCCTTTGTCACTGTTTTTATTTAAAATGCTAAAAGAAAATTAAAATGAAAATCTATTTCATTATTTTTCAGTCTTATTTTTATTAAGTATTGATAACATGATCCCATTTTTACTACAATAACATATAATATACTACCACAAGGTAATGTAATAAAATATATCTTGACAGTTTTCTGCACCTAGAACCAAATTAATATTTTTTGTTTAGATGAAACAGATTAACTTTAGTTAAATGAACAATTGAATGGTTGGGTAGCGTTTTTAAGATCTTTTTCCCTACTGTCTTCCATTTTCCTTATTGGGTAATTCTATTTACAAATTTTTTGTGAACTAAAGTTACTTATTTGTGTTTTTAGTGTTTTTTTTTTCAAATAATCATAAATTTAACACAAAAAGCATCCATTTACTAATTTTGAATACTGTGTATAAAAAAAATATTCGACTTCTTTTTAAGGAATAAGCAGCAAACGAGCAGCCGTATCGCCTGGGGCGTCACAAGTGCCTTGCCAGCCTTTTGGGGAATGGGGAGGGGGGTGGGCCTACGTACAATACAGTGCAAGCGCTGTTTCATATCGGTTTTCTGTGAGGCAGTCGTATCACTCCGGTTGGCTTTGGCGCATCGTCACGATGAAATATAAATAATGAATTGGAAAATAAACCATAGATATAGTAAAATTAAATGAAGGGTTGATTAAGCTTTATCGGTTTCAAAAAAATTATAATGTCCAATCCAGCATACATAACACATAAATCAGTAATAATTGCTCAATCAGTGTCAGCGTGGGTTAACTGCAAAATTATGTAAATTTATAAATCCTTAGTGTTTGTTTTTAAACACGATTGTTACAAGTGCCGTTGACAAACTTTTAGTAACCAAGTTTTATATAACTATTAATTCAGATGTGTAGACTAAAAATATTTAACCAGAAAATAGACATTTTAATTTTTCCGTATGATGATTATTATAATAGAATGTGTAGGTAATAAGCGGAAATAAGAGACCTTTAAAATAATAAATATAATGGTTAAATGATCAAAAACCTTGTAGTAAAGTTTGCTGAAGTGCTGCACTTTAGTGAACGACGGAAGCCATCATCAACTGATTTTTTCATTGACAAGGCGACAAACTGTCAGATGCTATTAAGCAATTACATCTACAATAATCTAAGAGCCGGTGAAGATCGACTTACACGTATCTGATAACCTAATTAAAACTATTTTTAAACTGTATAAATTAATGAACACTATGGCAAACTTGTCATGATTATTTTTTCACAATTTTTATTGATTCTTTTTTTCTGTAATCCTGCCTTTTTCTTTAACGTGGGGAAATTCTCATGGATGTCCTCCGCCCTGTGGAGAGGGCGAAGGGGTCTGTCAGACTTTTACTGACTAAAACCCCCGGTGATCCGTCTCTCACATATGCCACGGGAACTTAAAAGGCATCCGCAATCCCCACACGCGGACCACATCTCATCAGCGAGAGGAGTGAGGTGCTTGACTCCCCTCGAGACTTCAAACAGGGACACACAGGAACACTACGCGCCGCCACCTCGGTTCCGTTTGTTTGGGGGGCGATGAACATCTTCAAGTCCGCTGCCTCTGGACCCAGTTAAGGGGGCCGGTGGAGGTTAGTGTATGCCCTCGTCCGATGCCCGGTGCGTCTTCTGCGGCCTAAGAGAGAAGTCAGAATCTCCCTCTCTTTTCCGCAGCCTCCTTCTGCGAGATCACGGTTTCTCAGAAGGACATCACCACGTCCCAGGACTCCTCGCCGTTGACCATAGAATGAACTACGACCGGCAGCGAGAGGTCACTGCCTACTACAGAGATGAGGGCACGGCTGTAATCTTGCCTGTACCATAAGATTACTTATCAAATAACCTTGATTTTGCTACAAATTTCGATTAGTTATTAGCTCGGTGTATTTACCTATATTGATTGATTTACTAGTTCATACCTATTGCCAGGAAGCTTTACAGAAATAACTAAGCAAGCCTACTTAGGCATATTCTCTATATAGATAATTAACATTTGGGACTAAATTTAGTCGAGAATCAATTTTCATCCCTTTCACCTTGAAAGGGATGAAAATTTTTATTAAAAAATAATTTAATTTTGCGAATAGTCATGACAGTTTTGCGATAGGCAAACCATCATAGACGTTTTCATTAATTAATACAATTTAAAAAAAGTTTGATCTATGTATCAGTTAAGTAGGGGTAAGCCAATCTTCACCGGCTCTTGTACTATTAGAACATATTGTAGTCCAAAGCAAAGTCCAAATATTAGAACGTCACCCTGTGAAACTGTTTAATTTAACAGTATCGTATGAGAGGAGACCCGAGCCTAGCAGTGGGATATTATGGGTTGCCGAAGTATATTGGACTACAAAAAAAAAATACTGACTAGTTGGAATTTTTTATTTCTTCGAACTATATATATTATATTTATTATAATAAGAAAATCTAAATAACGGTGACTGAGTTCTTTTATGTCGATCTCTTCTCTAAAACAGAATTATATTTCTAAAGGTAATTAAAATCATCCAGTAAACACGCCCTACAACACGCCCAACAATTCTCAGATCTCAATACTTTAATAAATCTATTTCTATTATTAACCAAGTATTCAGAACACAATAACCGAACAGTCCCACAAAATTCTGGGTAGTAACTAAGTTTCTGCAATCAATATAACCTAATCATCTTTAACTAATTCCCTTAAGTGCCTTCATAACTAATGAATGTCAAATCTTGATGTACAAGGTTAAACCTAACTACTATTGAAAACCTATATACTACAATGAAAATGGTAGTTGTGGTAGTAATGTAGTTTTCACTTGGCACTATAAGTTTATCACTATCATTATCATTATCATATTTTGCCCGTTTATTTTGTGGTCGCTTAATTGCGTGACAACCTACACAACGAAAACATTACGCTGGACTCAAATAAATTGGGAAAAGTAACTTTATGTCAACCTGTATTTCAAATACACAATAATAGTATATTTGAGACATAATAAATCTGGAAGGGTTCGGGTTGTTACACATTTTCACAACAAGAACAATGAAATATTCTATATCATATAACAGTAAAAATAATATATAATGATATACGACGTACTTATATACCGCAGTTTTTATTTGCTTTGTCAATGTCAATTTACGAATCTATGTCAAAACTCTTCGCTCAGCTACGGCACAATAAACTTACACATATGCTTTTTTATTTGGATAAATGATGATTAATGACCGCTTTTCAAGAACTATCACTATTGTCCTATCTTAAAGATATAAAAAGTACTTTAATAACACCTTTTTGTTCCCTTAAAGGATTCATAAGTCTTAAGAGAATATTTTTAACGCCAGACGCCAACGCTAAGAAATTAATATTCCAGGCTCTTGATCTTAAGAGGATCAGGCACTTACCGAGGCGAAGATTAATATCACCCCTTATTAATGTTTAATTAGCCAGATTTATCGTTATTTAAGGCTAATACTTTACAAACTGAAAGTAAGGGTTATTAAACGGTTTTAAAGAAGATAAACAAAGAGATACAAACGCACGTGTCTGATGATATAAACGGTAACTATGATTTGGTCTAACTCACGATTAGGTCAGACCTATTTAAATCAACCTTAAGAAAGAGACAGAAAAGTAACGCAATGATAAAAAAGGGTTTTGTTGATACATATGGTTTGAAAGAAAAATATAAACGCTCCAAATGGATCAGGGTCGCATGCCTTTAGCTTTACTGGCTAGAAAACAAGAATTCTCTAATCTTTTACTATTCTGAATCTAGTTTTCGGAATAGTAAAACTGTTACTTCAAAAAATTGAACAAAATACAATCCTTTAAACGATTTTTTCATTACATTTAACGTTGATTGAATATCATAAAATGAAAAACCGCTTATTTTTCAGTTTATTCTATTATTTTTTTTAATTTATTGCACGTGAACTGTGAAATATTGATACCGTTTAAACACAATGTAAGTTCCTAAGCTTTTGTCATTTCTACGATTGAACCGATGGATGTATGTACATTGCATAAATTACAAGGGCTTGTTCCTAACTATTACGAATAAAAAAAGTTAAATTTGTAAGTGCTTCTAAAATGAAAATTCTTTTATCTTTTTGATATAATAAAAGTGATCCAGTCTTTACTGTTTCTTAACGTTTTAACCTACAAAGTATTCAAATGATTTCATGAATATTCAATTGTAGGAAGTAAAGACATCCATTTTACTTCCAATTTTATGGGAGTTTTGTTAAATTTTAAGCTGCGGTTAGTCATTACCATATTTGCATAATTAATATAATTTGATAATATTTATAGTACATTAATAATTAATTGAGATACTGCTGTGCTGAAGGTCTCGAGTTAGATTCCCGGGTCATACCAAAGGTTTGTATGAGCTGCAAATATTAGTTTCAGAGCTAGAGTGTTTTCTATGTAAATGTATTTATAAAAAAAAGTATATGCATTTATAATAGTTGTATAGTTAGTTTTTTATTTAGTTTGTTCTATGGGTACATAGAACAAGCTCTGCTTAGTTTGGTACTAGATGGTAGTGTGTTTTAGATGTACGAAATATTATGAATCCGTTTTGAAATCAAAGGCTTTTTGTGTCATTTTATACTATAGCTTATTTTAGCTTAATAAAATTTAGGCACTGTAATCACTGTATTTAAGGCTTTATCAATAGCCATTTAAGTTCAAAAAATTGTTATATGAAGATCTGAATGAACTGAATTTTTAAAATACGGTGAAATTGGGTATTATTAATAAAAAAGCCTGATGGTGCCTTATGATGATAAATATTCCTACGTCATAATTGTTTAAAGTAATTTATAGAATTTATACGTGGATAAGCCTGACCGCCGATCTCAGCATATTTCAGACATGCATCTATTATCGATCACGTAGTATTCGGACACTCTGTATCTTGTTTAGAGTAAGACGTGATTATATGCATTGTAGCGGTAGGTTTTCGATATATAATGTAGCTATAAGTTAGTATCATCAGCCACAGATTACCATATGGTATTAGAGTAGTAAAGAGCACGAGTTCCTGCATAATAAATATTGCTCTCATCGTGCTCACCGTGGTTGTTATTCCATCTCACCTGTGGCGACTTCCACATGCAGAGTAACAGAAATGTACTACAATGCCATCTCCCCAAGATACACTGAACTACGGAGTAACGTAGTGTACGAAGAAGCTACTAATCCTGCATCGCGCAAAAGAAGTTCTCGAGGTTCTTTACAACTTCCCAACAATCAACCGTTGGGCAGTGGCCCCCAGGCATGATCACCTCGCCTGGTCGGAGGATACTCCCTTTGCGTTGGAGGGTCCACACACCTATAAGTTGGTTATAATAAACGACCCTCTCAATAGACGAGGCAATCATTATCATTGAGCATCAACTACCAACTACGACTAAAGTCTACCCACCACCGATAAACAACAACCGATAGGACGAAGTAAGGACCTTGAAAATGCGGGGCCCCTGTCAGTGTAGTACATTACTTATTTGGAGATATTTTAATCGGTGAATAGCAAAAATAATATATCATATTAAGGACTTTCAATTTTCAAACAACAGAATCAATTAATTGTTAAAAATATTCATTACTATAAATTGTTTTACCATATGCAAAAACTATTTACTGACATATTTATAGCATGGCAAATTTTATTCAATTTTATATTTGTAAATAATGTCTCTTTTAGTGTGTTACGAAGTGATTAATTCATACAGCAATCTGCTTAAAGCAACATCACGTTCGTAGGGTCTGTGATCTTGAAAACAGATCTTAAGTATAGAGATAAAGGCTGAAAGGCTCTTGTAAAGGTCAACTACTTCCAAACAGGTTCTAATGAATGACAAAATTTATTTTTACGTCGCCTAACGTGATTCGTAATAAAGTGTTGTTTAGGAGAGAGTACCCGAGATGATGTGCGAATTTTAGTCGGTTCGAGTCCCACATAACCACCACTAGGTGGTATCCGAGGGGATTTCCGCACAAAAACAAGGAGTATATTTTATATCATAGGAGTTTTACAGATTAAATATATACTTTTAATTACGGTCATCATCTACACTATCATCAGCCTATTGCAGTCTCATGCTAGACACAGGCCTCTCGCATTGCATACCACTCTAATGGATTTTAGACTACTCACATCCAGCGTCTGCCAGCCATCTTGAGCAAGTCTTTACCCCAACTGGCCTGTGGGTGTCCTATACTACGTATGTCGGGACCCGATCTCAACTCCAGAACTCTCCTACCCAAGCGATTATCAGTTCTGCAGTTAATATTGCCAGTCCACTATTTCAGCTAGCTGATCCGGTTGGCTACATCGATGACCTTAGTTTTGGGTTGTATCACCTCATTTTTGATGCGATCACTAAGAGATACGCTGAGCATAGCCCTATTGCAGGTTGAGCGTTTTTTCAGCTTGTGTACCAACCGCACCGCAAGTGTCTATGTTTTGGCTCCGTATGTCATAACGGGTAGGACACACTGATAAAAGACTTTCATCTTTAGGCACCATGAGATCGATGACGAGAAGACTCAGCTTAGCTTTCCAAATTACGGTTGACACGAACATTAATTTATATCACACTAGTTCTTGGTATCGGCATGGTCAATGCTGCAGGTAAGTGTTTTTTCTTTTCCTTTTTCAGTCTGCGTTAATATAAATTGAGAAATATTGTACGTTTTTTCTAAATCACTAAAATCTTAAATTAGTTTAATTTAAAACTTGGAATGTGAATCATTTGAAGGTCAGGGCTGCTAGAAAAATCTTTAAGGTTACTGATAGATATAGAAAGGAGGATCTACTTAACCCCGAAGTCCAAGAACAAGTTTTTCTGATTCACGTGCTAGATAAATTAAATTTGTTAACTTATAAACTCCAACGTTCCAGGTATTTTTTTTAGAAATGTGTTTGTAATTTGATGTTAATTATTTTTATATCTAGTGAATGCCCCTATCCTTGAGCTTCTTAACTCTCAAGACGAACATACGTACTTGGTACCAAGTCTTGAAGATGCCTTCCTGATCTCTTTTGTTTTCATTGCTACAATTTAACAATTAAAGATAGGCAATAAAGTATGATGCCGGTTAGAAAATAAACTATAAAAATTCCCCAACATAGAATTAAGAACGGGCAAAATAAAATTATAGAGATTTCAGATGTCTTTGTTTAACTTTAAAAATCACTTTTACACACATACAACATTACTGGGTAATACCAATTTCGCTGTTAAGTCTGCATCGTGTATATTATTTTTGATATGAGTTTCTTTTTGTGAATCACTTCGTTGATAACTAGCTTCTTTTTGTTACTTCATCAGAACTCAATAAACTTCCAAATATATGTAATATACTTGAAGAATTAATTACAAAATGAAATAATATTGGAAAATTCAAACACTTCTACACAATGTTGTCCACACTACGACACTGCCAATATTTGAATTATGTTAAACACTAAATGCCAGTTTTATCGTTATTAAGTTTTATTTTCAACTAGAATATTTTTTGCATTTAATAAAGTGTCAGAGAACACGCAATGCGTTTTCAGTATTACTCAAACCAGCATTTATTTGTTCAAAGTTTATTATTTACTCCCCTAAAGGGTATTTATTAAAATAAATAATTGACGTATGTTCTACAACTTACATCACAAAAAGCAAATATTTATTCACCATAATATCTATATATATACTATACGATCGAACAGTAAGTGGTAATAATTTATTCAATTAGAAAGTGTTTACTTAAGGAGTTAGCTACTTCTTTGTATACAAATAAACAAAATAATTTAAAAAAATATATATAAATAACCCACAAAAATAACGTTTCAGCCTTCTATAATTATGCAATAAATTTCATTTGTTATTGTATAAATAAGCTAGTGGAACATGAAAAAACCTCATTTTCTACTAAAGTTAAGTTCAGAACATTTTTCAACTTGTTTTTAGCTCCTTTGTGCAGTGATCAAATGAAGAGTATATGAAATGCAGTTTGATACCAAAATGTCCGCTTTTAAGATCTTTGCGACTCTATAGCGGCGCGGATCACACGATAGCATCCTCCAGACCAGTTTGTAAAAGTGGATACAAGAGAATTGAGAATAATATACTTTGCACACCAATACGTTAAAGTCCTCAAAGGAACGGATGTCAATCCAGATTAATATTATGAGTTCAAATCAACTCTGTATGTCTTTTATGATTTTGCGGCTGAACCGCTACACCGATAACAATCCTTTCATTATGAAATAGGCTACTATTTGCCGTAATAATAATTAAATAATAACATACACGCGGGTCGAGCCTCGGGAAAAAATAAGTGACAATAGCAATAAATAAATTATGCAGTTTTTTATTTCATTGTCAGCAAACGGTAAATCTCAAATACGTTGCCACTTTTTGAGCCCTAAAATCAGGCTAGGGAATAGTTTGGGCTAGGATTAGCTCTCTTACTGAGCGAAAGCAATATATAGTTAGAAAGAGAGTTCTGAGAGACGTGCTACGACTCTAGTAGAGACCTCCATTACATGCACAAGCAAAGGTCTCTTACGGTTAATTAAAATGATACAAAATAATTAAGAATTCTCCTAAAAATATTAAGATTAAGAAAGAATTTTTATCGAACATCTAAGCGAAATTCATAAAAGCGTGTTAAAAATTAACAAAGCCCAATACTGCTAGTGTCGTTTGTTCTATATAAATATACCCAGCTAAGTTTATACACGCAATTTCATATACGAGTACTTAATTACCATGAATGTCATTAAACCCGTTTATAGAATATCTCCTCTGTGTGCCTCTCCTTGGCTAATGAGTTATACAGTATCTTATGGTTATAAAGTGAATTCATCATATTTTTGTAACGTTTTTGAGGCTAGCGAAAGGCTTGACCTCCGTACTATACTGTGAATGAAATATAAAGATCTTAAAGGAATAACCCTTTTGTATGTCCTATTGTTGTGTATATACTTATAATGCAGCGAAGTGATGCATAACTCACCTTACTTTTGCTTTTGTTTAAAGGTACTCTGAAAACTTTACAAATAATCATAAATATTAGATAGATGCAAAATTTCTTCTCTAAAATTAGCTTAATTAACTCCATAAGTTTTGCCACTCTGGAGCTTAGTCAACGGATTATGAGATAGACGTGTTCCGAACTTTATCTCATTTATGGACTTCTGTACTTTAAAATGTAATATTTTCATGTTCTTAAACTTCATCACAGTTTATGAGGTCATTGAATACTAAATGAGATTTTAAGGGCAAAGGGAATTTTGTTTACGTTTTAATTAATTAATGTCAAAAACGCGCACCGAAAATTTGAACCATATTTGTGCATTATAGAATTTTAGATATATGAAAATATTGTTAAATAAAAACTAGAAAAAACGTGTAGGGGTTATTACTCAATACGAGAAACGTATTCACGAGATCATGACGGATTAAGAATACGAGTATCACTATCCTGGTTACCCCTATGGATGTTTTACGCCTATTAGAGCAAACTACTCCGAACACAGAACAGAAATACATAGAGAAGAAAAATATACTTGTAAGAAACTCTGGAAATCGCAGCGTAGTAGGCTAAAACCTCCTTTTTAAAGATAGGCCTATGTGTAGTCTCTTAAAGACCGTTGATGATAATAGTTTAACGGTGACAATACTAAGTCACAAAATAGCGCAATAAGTATTGTTGTTTTATACGTAAATCGATCTGCAAAATACCGATTTCTAACAATGAAAATCATTTCAACATTTAATTTTAATTGTAATCCGTGCTGCGTTCAAATACTGACTGCAAAATTATATGCACCAACACAGAATATTAATAGCTGAACATTATTTCAACACATTATGTTTTTACCACATTAGTTTTATACGTTCATTTGTTTTATAAATGGGTATAATGCTACAAAACAATAACATAAACTTTGTAATGGGAAATCAAAGCATTGCATCGTAAATCAGTTCAGGCCTCTGTATTACCGAGTACGAGTAATTCTTGTTTAACGTGCCAGTTTTTTTTAATGAAACAGAGGGTTCTCATCTTAACCGGTTGCTAGTCCCATACTTGACTTCGCTCCGTATATAAGCGAGGTTTCTATCGTCAACTGTAATTATTTAGTGTTAAGATGGACTCCGTTGACTATGCTTGCGTTTTTTTTCTAAAGGTGTAACTCCGTCCGTTTTTAAAGGTAGCATAATTTTATAAACTGAACAAAAAAACGCGATTTAGAGTTTTTAAAACGTACTACTTATTTACTTTAGTACTTTTTGATAGTTTGATGGCAATTCCGAGCGCAAGAAGCATAGACGGGCAATCTCAAGAATGTTTGTTAGCGGGAAACAAAGTTAGTTTTGTAAATTAGTTTACAGTTTACGTCCTTGTTACTTTTAATGACAAAAGAGGATGGACGTTTATTTTAAGTAATTTAGGTTAAAAAACTATTACATTATAATAGGCCCTTAAGAGCTGACGTGAAAAACTGACTAATAAAGTGATATTGCGTCTTCACTTTATACTGCAGTGTTCAATATGGGTGCAAATATACCAGTGGAAGTCTTTTACCATGGGTATTGTTTCAGGTCTTGGTTTTAAGATTATGTAGGACTTCACCATGCTATATAGTGGTTGAATTTATTCGTTACGTAGTAGGAACTAAAATACTTAGGTTTAAATAATAATTTGTTTAATTTTATACAATTTTAATTACATATACAACATTTATACTAAGCAAGAAGATATATACAATAGAGTTTGTAGGGGTGACATTTAGCGCTATGATATTTTGTCGCAGGTGTCAAATTTATCGAAGCTATAGTGTCAGTGTTATAAGGTAACGAGCCACGCTTTTGTACAAGTCCATGTAGAATTAAACAGAAACAGTCACAGTGATAAAACACAAAAACATGAATTCATTGCGGAATAGAATAACTGAAATACATAAGTATAAATAAGCAGAACTTTGACCCTCTTAGTCCTAAAACATAGCTTGGTCTTCTGTGACTTTTATCACTAGTGTTATTATAGAACTTCGAGGTACAAATTAGATATGATTTTTTTAAATTTATAATATTGCACTTTATTGGTGATAAAACTGGCACGTAAGAAATTAAAATACAGTTATAGTGCACAAGTGTATGCGCAAACGCAGGTGCACTCTTTGTTCCCTCTCTCTCATAATCCGATGGGACGGTTAACCGACACGATCATGGAGATATCTGGTGCAGACCGACAGTTTTACGTACTCTCCGAGGCACGAGGATATACACACCTAGTCTTCCAAACTCGGAGCTGTTATTGAGTATTTATAATTAGAAAATCTCAATAACACGTTTAGCCCGACCCGGGATTTGAACCCGAGACCTCATAATTAGCAGTTGCATGCTTCAACCACTAGACCAAAGAGGCTCTTTTTATACTGTGTTAAGAAAAGAATTTTTCTTAGGGCAAATTATTCATATCGAATTCTAAACTACGCTTAAACGAACTAAAGTCTACTTAATCAACTTGAATTCTAGATTAAACTTAAAGTTATGGTCTGTAACTACACGATATGATATGACAAACGAGCGGGATAGATGTGAAATGAGATTAATAGCACGTTCGCTGTCTGAAAATGTTTGCAAGGAGTAAGACTAGGGATGAAACAGGATTACTATAAAATACTATATTAAGCTCATGATATAGAATGGCTGTGAGCAAATAACGATTTGCTAAGTACAGTTTTTTTTGGTTGAGCTGATTGGGTGGTGTCGTAATTTAAGAAGTCACCACACAAGCAAGATTTAAATATAATATAATATAGTAGTTAACTATAAGGTTTTTGGTTCCTTCTTTCTTAAATGACGTAACGATGTGAATTGTTAACAATTTCAGAGTAAATATTAAGTCGTGAAGTTAGATATAGCCTTTAAAAAAAGAAAGCTTCTAAAAATATTTATTTCTAAACTTTATATGGCAAGGTAATGAAAAACGATTTATTTTTGACATAAGACAAAACCTCATTATTTATGTAATAATAATATTATGACTTCATTTGAAAGGGGCAGGTAATTTAGGCCTTATGGTTGGGTCTTTAAAAAAAACTGAATAATACAAAATACATAACTCATTTTTTGTAGTAAAATCTGAAGAATAACCAATATCTCGTTATAAAGTTGAATAAAAATATTAGGGCCCGGAGCTAAGCAATGTAATTGGAAGTGGCTTAATAAGCTCCCGGCCTTTATATTTATAATATTTTGGGCTCCTCGTGTCAAGAGGGCTACGTCAGGATATGCCGAATATCAATGAATAAGGGCTTATATATAGTTTGATGTATAATAATATAATTTTGCCTACAGGATGATACTTCACAACAGTCGTAACTTCATTATATTCATTCGTCTATACTTAATCAGTAGGTAATTTTAGATTTAGTAAGCTGAAGTGGCAGAGGGCTAGCCATATTAGCCGCAGAGCTGATAACTGTTGGGGTAAACGGGTTCTTGACAGGAGACCGCGTCTTGGCAAACGTAGTGTGGGACGTCCGCAGGCCAGGTGAAGTGATGATCTGCGTAAAACGGCTGGCAGGAAGCCAAGGATCGAACTAAGTGGCGTGTAATTGGAGAAGCCTATATCCAGAAGTGGACTACGATAGGCTGATGATAATGATGTATGTGTGTGTTATATGGTAGTTTAACTTGTAGATATTTATAGATAAGTATCGGCGTCAATGTTATATGCTTATAAACTAACAAAACAAAAAGAATATTATGGAAAAAAGTTACATTAGAACAATATTAATGTAATGTTGGTGTAGCAACTATTAAAATATTATTATCAGAATTAAGGACGTTTGAGCTTAAAATACAGTAATCAGCTCTCAACGGAGACTAACTTGATTCGTCAACTGCTGACTGCTTTTTACTTGTGAGGTTGTTCGAACGTAAACTAAAGCATCTTTTCACTATTAATCAACGAATTAAATAACTAATCTCATTAACACGCAATCTGTTTAACTAATTATATTACCCGACTAATACAACCATATTATAGTAGATAATGAACTCTCTAACTCACGGGCAGATCATATAGTTACTACTTTTGAATTCCAGTTATTATTCTATTATCATTTACGTATGCATTTCAACTTTGCTAGGGGGTTCAGCTTGACGCTAGAACTCATTTATTGTCAGGTGAATCATCTATGCTATGTTATTAATTTATTATTACGAAGTATAAAGAAACTCGATAATACTAAAGATCTGATCAAATAAATGTAAAAATAACACACCAAGTTGAAGAAAAAGAACAGATATATCAGACTGTAGTAAGGTAAGAACTAGACGTTCGATGTTAAATCAGGTGCTATTCACATGCAAAATACTTCCAATCTGCTAGTTCCGCTAGCACAACTTCCCGATATAGAACTACCTTTTGTATCTCTGATAAAATCTCTAGCTTGTGTAGATACAAGGCTTACTTTGACGATATAACGGAGATTGATTTAGGTACGTGTCACATCAAAGTCACAAGTAAGTATTTTTTTATCGAAAGCAATAGATATCTTTTTAGATTGATAAATATATAAGTACTTGAGAGCAATGGATAAACGCATCATGTCAATGACCCCTTTTAGTAACATAACCATTAATAGTTATCTCGTCTATGTACAGTTCGGTTAGAGAGGTTAGAGAGTTTAAGTAAATATATAATGGGTTACTAAAGTTGATTTGAATCAAAGTTAAATTAGAAAAACTATATGTGGAAATATTTGAACTTAAAGTTTACCTTTAGAGATTAAAAAAATTAAAGCGATGCACGTTTCCTCTACCTTAAGGAAGAAGAAGAGGAAAATGTTCTGGATATTATTTTCTTAGCTTTAAAAAAATGGTTGCATGTTCAAAGTAGTGTCTGAAACAGTAAAGATAATTTAAAATTATCCAGTTAATTTCCTTAGTATTAAAGTAGATTGTTAGTTTACAGATGTGTTATTGTATTTTGCCTGAAGGCATAGACGGCACTGTTTGAAAAGGCCATATTTTTATCATACAATTTAATTCCGATCTCTTTTTTTACAGGCCGGAGAAATAGGAAGTTAAAATGTGGATAAAGCATTCTTTTGCGGTACTTGAAAACGTTTTGTTTCTTAATATAATTTTATTTTAATCGATGTTTTCCACAGTTTTAATCATCTTTATAAATATAAATCTTCTGGACGTGTGTATGTGACTAAACTCCTCCTAAACGCATGAAACTATGACGCATTTCAGTAAAACCGACACTGATAAACATGAAGGATTAAAGAGCAATACAATGATGATTAATTAATCATTTTGCTTAGCGAAATTGATAATCACTTCATTCCTGTAAAAGTTATAAAATCAGAATCAATGTACTGCGAATTTATTACTGTCGTTCAGTACCTGACCTAAAACATATTGACTGATTAACGTGCGTATTACATAATTACATTCTAATATAATAAAGTCGAAAATAACTCTGTCTTTTACGGAACGGGTGTCATGTCCCTCCTACACAAAGGAAGGATCCTCTGACCAGGCGAGGTGATCATGCCTGGCGATATGCTAATCGACGCGTGAACTTCTATTGCGTGATTCGATTCAGACTTGGTAGTTTCTTCGTTTTCTTCTTTGGTATCTTCAGTATCTTCGGTAGATGGCGCTATCATATGTATTCGTTGCCACTGTATGTAAAAATCGCCATACTTGCATTGTTAAGCTGCTTCACCGGTTTAATAAAATATGCCATGATTGTTCAAAAAATACATAGGCTGCTCTTTACCGCGATCACCAACGTACACGCGGGAAATGTCTAGTTTTGGCATCACTAAGTAATTCCCCCGGAGTTTCGTGGCCATATATATTACAGTAAATTAAAACAAAAGAACAATAGAAAATAAACAGTTCTACTAACATTTTTTTTCAAAAAAGATAATTAATTACTAGCTACCTACACTACCATGGTCTCACAACTTTCTATACAACCTATTTGTTTTGTCTAGTACTAAATATATAACTTAATAAATGAAGCAACAGACATTTTTATTTATGTACTTTCTTTTTGTGTTAATCTATCAGTGCCCTAAGGCTATATTAAGGATATATTAATATACAGTTTAGCCTCAAACAAATTGTTCAAATATGGGTGATATTTTATTTTAATAAACAAAACCAAAACTATTTACTGTCATTGGAATAATTTTGATTCATTTTTTAACGTACATATGCACACATTCACATACATATAATCGACATTTAATTTTGATAAACTAACATGATCGCCTAATATTCAAATCCTTTGGTGTCCACTTAACTACGAAAAAAATACCATCATCAAAAGTATAATGTTCTTATATCTCTATGTATCCTTACATCTGAATCTTGAGCTCCATGAATAGATTGTTAGCAGTGGCAACACAGATGCGTATATCTATTCTACCAATCATTACAGTTCAACCAAAACACCTCATTAAGTTCAATTAAAATGGGTGCGAAATGTAGTACAGTGGATCGGCTTTTAAATATGCCGTGGTATTAATGACCTTTAACTTAGTGTGTTTCTGAAAATGTATTTAACAATTATCAATCAAGCTGTCGGTCTGCTTGTTTCTTTCTCAAAGTTAATTCTCTAGCCGATAGAATATATTCGTGAATGTTTCATAATCAATTCACCACTTTTAGTTAAAAGAAAATCTTGAAGTACTGAACTATTTTTCAATAGTTCTAGATGTGGTGACTTCCACATACAGTAGCAGCATAAACATATGACAACGCCATTTACCGAAGATACACTGAGCTACGGAGTGGTGTAGTATAAGCTGCATCGCGCATTAGAGGTTCTCGCGCCGATTAACATATATACAACTTCCCAACATCAACCGTTGGGCAGTGAACCGCCAAGCATGAACACCTCGCCTGATCCTCCCTTTGTGTTGGAGGAACATGATACCGGTTCCTTCACAGTAATAATTTTCATAGTGATATGGTTCAAAACTGTCAATTGTTAGCAATCGATAGCGAAATGCAGTAATAGCGTGTTTCCTGGCTTTAACTAAGCTGAAGTTTCCGGAAGTTGTATCTGAGTGACACTTTAGTAATCTATGCGTTTTATTTTACCACGATTATAATGACTTGCTCACAAGTCAAATTCATATTTCACACAGAGAATTTCGGGTAATTTATATTTAGATAAAAAGTCTTTAAAATCTTGAATTGTGAAAGTTGTGTACAAAACTTGGTATTTAAATAATAACCTCATTCATTTACTTAAAAATACGAAAACTGAATATTTAATTGAAGACAAACTTTTGAAAGGACTTTGAATATCGAGAAGTTTAAAAGCTTCATTAAAGAGTTTCTTGATTTGTTAAACTAATTGAACGATCTTATCACGATAGTCATCATTATTATGCTCATTAAATTCTATTATTTTTTAGTTCTCACTCTTAAATTTGATCTCACTAAGTGAAAAAGTAAATATATCATACTAATAAATTGATTATGTTCGATATAACCACAAGGTTGTTGAAATTCTGTTGTGTCTGAAATGTGTATAAAAATCTGTTAATACCATTCATCTTCATATTTTGTCAAAACACTGTTACCTTTTAGTCCGTAATAGAATATGTTAAAGATAGAATATCTCAACACAAAGGGATATATATATATATATATATATATATATATATATACATATTGTTTATATATCCCTTTGTGTGAAAATACGATTTGTTAGTTTATTTTTTTGTAGCCATCCACACAGTTGTAGCTAAAATAAATTATTGTACTACCAACTATTTTTGGAGTTTGTATAGCAACGCTGATATTGTGCTCACTAGACAAATACAATAGGCGTAGTGGAATGGACTGAAAGTTTTTTTTATTTATTGTTAAAAAATAAATAGAGTAAAAAGAATAGAATAAAAGAGAAAATAGGTTTTACATAAAATAAGACAAATAAGTTTCTAGGTATACTTTCAGGCACGTTATAGGGGTTTCGCATAATGAGAAAATCTTATTAAAATTATTGGAATAATAAAATTTACCCATATTCAATGTTACGTGTAGTGGTGGATTAAAAATACGGATTGTCATCTGGTGTATTTATCCGGTGGATGTTGAAAGAGTCGTCTAAGAAAACAAACTGCATAAGACAACAGCGCCTTAAAGACGAGGTAATTTTGAAAGGAACTGTACATCAACCCGTCAGGCCAACGTGCTATCATCATCATCATCAGCCCATCACAGTCCACTGCTGGACATAGGCCTCTCCTATTTTACGCCACTTGGTTTGATTTTCGGTTTCTCGCATCTAGCTACTGCCAGCCGTTTTGCGCAGATTATCGCTCCACCTGGCCTGTGGACGTCCCAAACTACGTTTGCCGAGACGCGGTCTCCACTCGAGAACTCGTTTACCCCAATGGTAATCAATTCTGCGGCTAATATGGCCAGCCCACTGCCACTACAGCTTACTAATCCTTTGGGCTATCTCAATGACCTTGGTTCTCTACTGGATCACTTCATTTCTGATGCGATCAGCGTGCTAAAATCTCCTTTCTAAGAATATGCCATCGTGGGCTATAAGATTGTGATGATAATGATGATAAAAATTTGGCTGCAGCATATGGTGAAAGCTCATGAAAACACTATAAAAGCACACCTTCACTTGATCGGAGTTGTGTAGGTTCATCCCTTCATTAAAAACACCTCTTTTGGTATGTGGTATTACAATTTTTAAAAAGTCTCAGCAAATAAGAGTTCGAAAGAATTTGTGTAATACTTTCGTTCTTCTTTTCTAACTTTCCTCGGAATTGAGCTAATATGTTGTTTGGCATTTCTGTTTTTGCTATTGTTAATCCTGGCAAACATTAGTTGTTCCGTTCGAACTCAGGAAGGATTACAACCTAAATCCTCATCTTCACATCTCTTTTATAACCTCCTCATTGAGTCGTCAGCAGATGCCTGCGCATACTATTATGAGCAGGCATCTGACAACAACAACAATAATGATAACAACTCAATGATATATTATATAGATATAAGGATGATTCTTGGAAACTCGCATACAGGAAATATTTATCGAAATAGAATCGAATGTGTGCCGGAAAATATATCTTTCCTGTAGCTACTAAAATCTTCTCCTTTTATGTAGACTCACTGCATAAAAGGATTGTAGTTAAAGTAAGATTTTATTATAATTTATATGAAAATACTAGCTATCTTAAGCAACATCTTCTGCGTTTCTTTTCATACATCCTCGGTTTGTATTGGTTTAAGCGTGATATTAACTATCCTATATTAGGCAGGCCAGTTAAATATACATAAAATAAAGTGTAATATCTGTTAGATCTGTTAGATAAGAAGACTACACGGTTGACCTAGTGGTTTCAGTGGTCACCACACCGCTTCCTACTGCGCCAAGTGTTGTGGATTCAAATCTTACATGGGACAACACTGTGTGTGATCCATAAAGAATCCATAAGATAGTTTCGGAGTGAGCATCGTGAGCAATAACGTGACACGAGAATTATTTAAAAGAGATTTAACAAACTACTACTACTATACACTACTAACTTTTATTATAATTTTGTTGGTCTGAATTCTTCGTAAATATTATATTTCTTATTTATCCTTATCATCATATTTCAATAATATCTATATAAATTTCACATGCTGAGCAGCATGTGAAATTTATTTTGGTCACCTAATTTTGAGAGAACGCTTCAAAAACCTACGGGATTGAGTCTTAGTTTTAATGAAATTGTTATTGAACAAAATAACCAGTTTGGTAAACTAAGGAGTATTACTTCATAAAATGCATCAATGAAAGAGCTTTTTTATGATAGATTTAGTATGATAAAATATTATAGATGAACCCGGCACTTATTATGTAAAATTTGATACATATGTAAATTCACTGCTCAATGTAATACCATCGTAAATTCATATCGAATTTGAATATTGTGTTTATCAATCTCTAATTTCATAAAAGTTATTTTATGTTCTCGAGGCCACGCTGTTCAAATCAAGTACCCAAAACCATAGCTTATTTTACTTAAAATAGTTGGCTGTTTTCCAGAAATATAACATGTTTTCCGAAGACAATTTCCTCGTAAGACGAGATATAGTGAGGGATAGCTGCCAACTCTTATGTTTCGTCAATATTATATCAATCTGTTAAAAAAAATGGTACTCATTTCAGTTAAAATTTCAAATAACAGGACAGACTTCCTTATTTTATACTCTTATTCTTTTATCTATATAGAAAAGTTTTTCTCTTTCCTTTATTAAAATATAAAATAAACATTCTAAGAAAGTAAAAAGTACTACTGTTTCTTCAAGGTTTTCTTATCAAGGTCATACGTCAGTGATATCATCATTTATATATATATATATATATATATATATATATATACCGAAATGTATGTACGCGCATAACTTCAGATCGTCTGCACCATTTTTTTATGTGTATGCTATTTTTCAGGATAAGGTTTGTATTAAAGAAAATTGTGAGAAAACCGAATTGGTATTTTGTTTTAGTACGACTGTACTACCTGTATGAAGCTATAGCGGGCATAAATAATAAGAACAATGTTTTCGGAATTTTAGGAAAAAATGCGATACGATGTTCGTTGAGTCGGCTAGAATATCATAGTACTAAACTAATCAAAAATAGAAAATTATTGACCAGAATTTCTGTAACGTTTAAGCAGAAGTGATCTATGGTCATTAAAACTAAGAAATATATTACAAATTAACAAATAAATCATAAAAAGACTAAAACTTAGAGAATGCTCGTTGCCTTAAAAATATAAATATACGTTTTTTTTGTAATGACGTTCATTCATACCGCCGCATACGCTAAATTTCATTTTTACATTTTTGAATATTTTTATTCAATTTAATTTTAATATTTATAACTTAATTCATGCCAACTTATCTCTCCGAAATAAATATGTCACTGAATCCTATTCATCTTGATATTTTCATGGAATAGGGGTCAAACGAGCAGTCGTATTGCGTGATGGTAACTGACTACTGCCGCCCATGGACATCCGCAACATCAGGGGCGTCACAAATACGTTGCCAAACTTTGTGGTATGGGGCTCCGATATCCTCACTCACTTGGTGAAACACAGCGCAAGCGCTAGTTTACTCCGTTTTTCTGTGACATTGTTTTATTTAATAACGTTGCTTAACTCTTCTGGTTACTGGTTTACGCAGTAAATATCAAAGAAGCCTTTCATTTATTAGTCACATGATAACTCACTTGTTAAGCAAAGTAATCATGCCGTCTTTTGTATTAATCGGTAGCAATTTAAAATAGAAACCGCTAATACATTGAAATGCTTAAAAATTAAAAAAAGTTGCTCAATCAGGGTGTAGTTCTAGCAAGTGAGGCATACTGCGGTTACTGGTCTAGACATTCTCATATATCACGATATACCAGTGATCCAGTAAAAGCAATGATCTAATAATTACATTATGAAATTCTCTGAAATGTTGAAGAAAGTGTTTTATTTTAGTAAATAGATTATATTCGCAAATACCTGTAATCAAGATTATTTGCACTATTGTGGAGGATCCTCCCTTTGAGTTGGAGGGACATGCGACCCACATGTCCCTCCAATTCAAAGGGAGGATCCTCCAACCAGACGAGGTGATCATGCCTGGCGGGCCACTGCTCAACGATTGATGTTGGGAAGTTGTATATATGTTAATCAGCGCGAGAAAATTTATTGCGCGATGCAGGATTGGTAGCTTCTTCTTACCCTACGTTACTCCGTAGTTCAATGTATCTTTGGTAGATGGCGTTGTCATATTTTTTTGTTGCCGCTGTACGTGGAAGTCGCCACACTATATATGTTTTTGTATTTATTAACGTTCTAATTCAATACTGTCCAAAGTATCAAACACTACACTCAGAGGCTTCATTTTAGGTAAAATAAAATGTACAATTATGATTAAAAAATATTTTATGTTTAATTTCGAAGATTTTTCATATTGAAGTTATGTTTGGTATTTTTGGAGAAAAGTAGTGAATTGATTGATCTCACCTAGTGGCTTTCTCCATGTGCGGTCTATCGTCAGTCCGGAGAGTACCTTAGTACACTTTTTACATTCTATTGTGTCCTACCTTGGTCGCGCGTCTTGGGTTAGGGCGTTGATCCACGTCATCCGCGTCTCCCTGTAAAATTTAAGTATTCGAGTAATGATATTAGCGTGTGTGGTTCTCGCTTCGTGTTGGTATAAGCTTCTGGAATCAAACCTGCTAATGGTGAAGTTTTGCAAGAAATCTTCTTTACAACTCATTACATTTACATTCACCTATACTGTACATATTCGTAGGTTTACATCAGAAGAGCTTATTCATAATAAGTACGTAAGTGCTTATTAGTAGCAATAGCAATAGTGTTACACCAGTTTTATGTATCCCTATCCACTTTCGAAGCAATAAAACTTGGTACATGCACTACCACTCACTGATATACTCGTAGACTTAGAAGATCTCTTTTACTAGAATGCAGGGAGCCTGCAGCTATATTCCTTGAGATTCTATTTCTTTTTTTTATTCCGTTTTCCGTAATTTACTAAATACTACGTACCTAGGGATATTTATGCAATCACATTTTTCAAGCTATTCGTGATCTAAACAACAACATCTTTTGGGTAATTTAATGAACATATAGAGTATAAACAAGAAATAGTTTTTTTTTGTTACAGCAACCTACCTCCAACATAATCGGAGCCTATTCTCACTAATGCTCTGTTTCACTCCAGTTCTATCTCTTATGCTTCTCGCACTGTCTTACTTCATATTATTTCTTTCTTGCGTTCGTCTCTACTTTCATTCTCATAGTGGGTGAGATTCCCACATCTAACCTATTCTCTCTACTATTTAATTTCTTTATTTCTTTATATTTTATTCTTTCTATTTCTTAAAACTATAGGTGGAACCTGCGAATAGAATTCATTGGGACATTATGATTTATATCTATTGACACCTCATTAGTTGAAATTGACATATATAGACTGTCAAAATCATCACCCTTCCTCTTGGCTTCGCCAAAAGTTATAAATTAAAATTAAATCAAAAAGTTTGTGATAAGACTATATAGCTATGTTATCAGCAATCCAAAGTTCGTTGTTATATTCATTTTACTCATTCATTTTATTTCAGGTCACGTTTTATAATAAAAAGCAATAACTTTTAAGGCAAACAAATTGTTTTAAGAGCTTTTAAGCAACAATACTGGACGTTTTATCTGAAGACATCAATCGTCTATGCTTACGGTGTAGCGATGTCTACAACGTAGACATCGTAGACGCTGACGTTGGCCATTCATCTTGACGCTCCGTTTTACTTGGGAAATATATTATTATTTTTGATATTCAAAGTGAGACCGTGTGGAGAATCATTATCGTTATCGGTATCTTTAGGTAGTTAAAATGTGGTTAAATGGGTAGTATAGTTATATTTAAGTTATAAAACATTGAAAAAAATACACTATTTATAATATGCCCCCTGAGGTCAGTGACGAATCTTTGACTAAGTCAAGCAAGTAAAGTTAACTAACTAAAGTTATCTAGAACAATTAGTCCGAAAAGATTTCTCGCTTGGTATATAGTATTTTTATTGTACACGTATTGATGTAACCAGTTACGGCACCAGACACTCAGAAAATAGTCAGCTAGAAGTATTTATAAAATACTAGGTTAACATCGAAAATATACCTTTACAGAATTTAGTATTCGTTTCTGCTATTTATAATAGACACGAAACGGTGTTCCCAAATTTATCCGCCGTCGACCTAGAGTTGGCACAAAGCCAAACGAGTACACGGGTCAGTGAACTTAACATGATACATATTTTTTGTTTACATCAATATACCATTCTCAAGCAACTTTGTTGACCTTACCTTATCGTGCTGAACAATGTGAATTACATATATAACTTAAACTTTACTGCTCCATCTGTACATAAAACATTCCTCCTCTCTTATTGCCTTTGTGTCTCACCTGTTTCTATACGGTAGTTGACATTTTAGTCAAGTTAATTACTTTTATCATCTGTCAGAACAATGATTTCGTATGATATATATTCAGACATTCAGACAATTTTAATACACAACGCCATCTAGTCCCAAATTAAGCAAAGCTTGTATTATGTATGGGTACTAGAAAACTGATATTAATACTGTGCTTGCTAAGCATCAGTTCAAATTCTCGTCTGGCAATTTTGAGTTTGTCAGGAGCTAGTCTGCGAGGAGTGCATGACACAGGAGGACCAGATGTAGTGCGAATGTGGTGTACTGTCTTGTGTTTAGGGACCCACGGAGTGCCTGAAGGACGAGTAATTTCGGGGTACTTACCCAATAGTGCGTGAAACCTGGTGTTTCCCGTTGCTACCTTAATAGAACATACATTAGTTTGAGCTACAGAAGCACTGGAATATAATGTAGTTGTATTGTCAATTATTTTTTTATTGCGTACATCAACAATAAGATTATAAAAACTTAAAAAATCTACACCAATAATAGCTTTTGTTACATTAGCCACTGTGAAACGCCAGGTAAAATTTCGTCTTAAACCTAAGTTTAAATTTAAATCTATGCTACCGAAAGTGTCTATAACAGTGCCATTGGCACCACATAAGGTGTAGTCTGTCCTGGCACGGCGGTCTCATAGTGCAGAACGCGGGAAGACACACAGGTCACTTCCGGTGTCTACCAGAAATTGGGTGTCAGTAGTCCTGTCGTACACGAATAGGCGACCTGATGAAGTTACTGGGCAGTCGTCAGTCGCCATTAGCGACTGCCGTTGGCTTTTCCCGGCTTGTTGTAGTCGCATGGCTTAACACAGTGTCGTGCACGTGAGCCAAATTTACTGTGGTAAAAACAAAGAGGGTACTTGCGGTAACTCGAGTTTGATCTGGACCTCTGACGAGAAGCGGAACGTCTTCGATGTGTTCTTGGCTGGCGATACCCATTTTCAGGGGAATGTGAACGCTGGTCTAGTTTCAGTGCAAGCTTTTCGATCATTCCTCTCAGTTCGGCGATTTCGCCAGAAACGCTGGTACTCGGTTCTGGTCTAGAAGACTCTGCCACCTGACAGGGTGCTGTGATCTCCTGGATACGATCCGCCAAATCAGATAGCTGTTCTAGAGAATGGGTAGGCTGTGATACTAAGATCGTCTGAATATTATTAGGCAGACGGTTACTCCAGATAGTCTTTATAAAATCTTCAGGTACAGAGGGTCCAGCTAAGTCCAACAGATGCCTCAAGAATTGTGAGGGTTTACGATCTCCTAGTACTTCGTGGGTGAGCAACTGCTTTACCCTGTTCTCCTGTGATGCAGATAATCGCCGAATTAACTCTGTTTTTATTTTTGGATATCGGTTGTTGACTGGACGATGGTCGGTGGTTGACGATAATGTCTTTAACTGCTTTTGCGTGGTGTAGGTCGAGGTGAGTGATGACATGGGTGAATTTTATTGCATTATCCTCTATGAGCTATAGAGGCTATAGAGCCTCGAATTGCCCTTCTAGCAATGCAAACCAGATTTCAGGGTCCTCGGCAGCAAAAGCGGGTATTTTTATGCTCATTTTTCGTGAAACGGTAACAGGTTTAGCGCGGCGTACCGTTATGTGTCTTTTGCTCTCTGATGTTGCGGCAGTTTTAGCTGAATCGCTACTATCACTCATTGTGTTCTTGTCGGGGTCACCAGTTGTGGTATAGGTATACTCACAGAAAGTTCCAGAATCAAATGAAAGTTGAGTTGAAGGTAGGAACAAAACTTTAATGTCACTCACAAACAGAAGGATAAAGTTCACAGTAATTAATACATTAAGTTTAGGTGAAAAGGAATACAATTAAAAGACATACAACAACACGCACGATAATTAGCGATTCTAATTATGATAATCACCAACTAATACAATTAACGCAACACGTCAGGTTTCGCGCGACCGAGGTCAGTTCGATACTGAATTCATCGATGCGCTTGCACCGGCCGATTACTATAGGCCTCGTAAGAAAGGGTGTGGTCCCGTTACGGCAAATGTATACAATATCAATAAATATTATTTCATTTACTTGTATTATTTATATTAATAGTAATTGTTATTTATTCTAATAATAATAATATATAGTGATACGAAAAGAGTAATAATATCAGATAATGAAATGTTTACATAGATATAAATTCAATAGAATAGGAAATTGAATATTATAAGGATTGACTTCGGATAGTATAAATATGTGTATATATATGTGTGTGTGCATGTATGTCTGCATGTATGTAAACCTCCTACAATACTAATATTTTTTTTTTGTAAATACACACATATTATACATAGAAAACACCCAAACTCCGAAACAAATATTTGCAGATCATACAAACATTTGGTCCGACTCAGGAATTGAACCCGAGACCTCTAGCACAGCAGTCGCATTCGCTACCACTGTGCCACAGAGGCAGTCAAAAATCAACTAAACACAAAATTGTGACGTCACCGTTTTAGACTTATTAATTGAGCAATGTATTTCAATATTTATTTGATTAAAATTTATAATAGAAATGAAAAGCTGTAATAATTATATTTTCCGACATTTTGTGTTATATTCGTTTTAAGGAAGGAGATATAGGTATTTATTTACGATAAAGTCAACTACCCTGTTAATAATACTTATCAGTTGTCTTATCCCTTTGAGAATAGAAAAGTATGTTTATGTAATAAATTTAGCAATGGTTCATATCAAAAGCTGTTTTTACATACCAAAAAAATATCTCGCTTAGCAGGCACTGATTTCTACTGGGTAAAATAGAACCAACAGTTCAATTGTAAGCAGCTAAGATAAGCAGAGCCGCCAAAAATCTATCTCGAAATGAATCACAAGCCGCACCAAATTGAATAATGATTTTTTATGTGTTAGTTATTGTGAGGTCCCGGTCCTGCGGGAGGTGTACACATCATCATCATCACCATTATCATTATCACCATCATCATCAGCATCATCATCATCAGCCTATCGCAATCCACTGCTGGCCATAGACAATTTCTCCAATTGCACGCCACTTAGTTCGATCCATGGCTTCATGAACACGAGCTTACTAAATATAGTTTTTCGGTAATTCAGAAAATTGTTACGAAAATAAATATGGCGGTACGAAGTTGGCCGAGTCAGTTAGTAATTAAGAAAAAAACGCTGGTTAGCAACAATCGCGCCAAATCGTAAATCCAATTCGTAAACAAATTTTATATTCATGCTAAGCTAGGTTGAACTATTCCCCTTTCCTAATGAGTTAAAAATTTATTTTAAAACATCTGCATAAAGTACACTCGTTCTCCATTTTTATTTTTCTTAGTAACATAGCCACTCATACAGCTCACTGAAGTTCTTGCCAAATAAATGCGCTTCCCACACCGCGAACTAGTTTCCGTTACTCTAAAAGAGTGGCTAATTTTTTAAAGAAATACGTGCATATACATGAGAAAGAAGACAAAACCAGAGTTTAGTAAATAACAGTATTAAGTACAGCAACAGTATTATGGCACATAGTCTTTTCCTTTTTTTTTCTTTTTTTCTTTTTTTTTACAGGCATCAAGGCTTTTTTGACTACACGGTTGGCCTGGTGGTTTCAGTGGTCGCCACACCGCTTCCTACTGCGCCAAGTGTTGTGGGTTCAAATCCTCCATGGGACAACACTTTGTGTGATCCATAAATTGTTGTTCTAAGTCTGGGTGTACTTTGTGTCCGTTTCATGTATGTTTGTAAAGATCCCCGCGACACAGGAATTTATATTCCTAATGCGGGAGTTGTCAATAAAAAAAAAGAAAAAAAAAAAGACATATTGAACCTAATATCTTAGTTCATAAGTACTATGGCTACTTTAACTACACTAATTATATGTGTACCTATAATAATATAAATTCTAACAGTATAAATCTAACAATTTTATTTGTAATTATATATTAATTAGTAAGGCAAAACCTTTGAATCATCTTTTATAAAATTATTTGTACGGAGGAGTTTTGGTAGAGGAGAAGTGAAGAAAATGAAAATAAATGTATTATGATCGAATTTCGACCACTGAACGATCACTAGTAAAGCAAATATTAATATACAAAACTACTTTTTCATTCTACAAAGTATTCGATATAATTTCATTCATACATAGAACAAACAAGGAAATAAACAGTAAAATTTATTATTTTTGGGACACCCAAAGCATAATAGGGACAATGGGCCAAAGATATGAATGAAAGATAACAAATATGAAACTGGCAAATTATGTTATAATATTAAGACACAGATAAAATCTTTTTACGAGGTTATTTATGGCTTTAAGATAAGTGGGATCTGAAGTAAAAATATCTCAAAGCCTTTGTTTTCGAAAACATACACGAATTATTAATTTAGACTTTTCTTCAAAGATCCGCTGATTTCGCAAGTTTTGATAGCATTTATTTATGGTATAGTAAAGTAAACAAATACATATGAATTTTCATGGTGGTTGTTAATTTCATAACGTAATGATAATTTGTTAGTTTATGCTAATTTAACCTTTCTAAGAAGATGCATATTTCCAACAGTGGACTATTAAGTACTGTTGATGATATTAAATTATATTATGGCTAGAAAGATAGTTTTATTGAAGTGAAAACTTCTTAAACGCGTTGAGCACTTTTATGGTGAACAAAAAAGCGTGAAACTCATCGTCACCGCACGCTTCCCTTGAGCTATAAGTTATACTATTTTTTTTTTAATATTTTTAAGATATTCAATTTTTTTTTCAGACATCTAATACAACGCCATCTAGTTCTAAGCTAAGCAGACCTCACGTTACGGATACTAGACAGCTGATATAAATACATCTACACTTTTTTTGTATATATATACTTGTTTAGTGAATGTCAGTTTTTCAACAGTCAAAAACCAATGATCATCCAGTGATGGAAATTCCATAATTTATTTTTGTTTACATTTTTTATATTTCTGAACTTCTTTCTTCTCCACATAATATTTAACTGTGCCAAATTTCATCCTCCTCCGTTCAGATAATTATCGTCAAAAGGGGTTTAAAGTTTTTGCATAATGAACTTACGTGGAACATGCCTCCGTCGTAAATACCTACTTCAACTATTACAGATTATCAATTTTATTCAAGATCAATCATGATCTATTTAGAAAATCTACTAATAATACACTTTTTATTCATTCATAAAAGTAATTTGAAAGTATTCTCAAATTTTGGTTTAGATTCGATAAAATAATTCGAATGATCAGGAATAAAAAATCCCAAGAGTATTGTCTTGCATTACAAGGTTTCTGTTTAATATATCACGCATGTTAATTTTTTAATGACTCATTTCATTTAAGAGCCATCGCTAGTATAACGCTTCTTATCTAATTTATTAATTTATCCTTGATGTCTAAGGACATAAAAAGTAACGTCTTGCTAGTCTAATGAAATTACGTAAGCGCGAAACATATACTGTCGTCGCGGTCTTATAGGTACTACTTTATTCTTATTACCCTTTTTTACTGCCTGACAGTAGGGGTTAATGGGGCTATTAAGCATTCAGCACATTGATAGTGTCAATTAAATGGGTAAGTGGTCAATATAACCACAAGGTCAACCGCGGCTTACCAGTTTTTAAGGTCCTATTCAAACGTACTAAAAATTCTCATGTTTATAAAAATTACAACATGATATTACGTGATGCATATTCAAATACATTATGTTATCTAATATAATAAATTGATTTACATCACATTGTAAACAGCCGTAAATAGTCTAGTGTTGGACATACATCGGTAGGCTACCATGCTGTGGGTCACCATGCTGCATTCGCATGGCGACCACCACCCGACACACCACCACCACCACGGTTTTGTTTTTCATCAGGCAAGGCAGAGATACGCAAAACTATGGATTGAAAGACTGAAAAAGTCAGAGATAGACCTGGACAAACGCATAGATATTATTATTACAACAATTTTCTAACAATTTCTATAAAACCTCTAGGCTATAGGGGTCAACCAACCACATTACAAAACAATATTTTGGCAGCTAACACATAAGTCTCCATAGAAAGAAGGCTTAGGTTTACTATACCACACTGGACAAGCGGATTGGTATAGAGTTTGTCTCAATTCTTCCTTGTCTAAGCAGCGCTCTTTTCATGCAAGGTTTGCTCCTCTAATCACCCATTATGACATCTTTGAGACGAATACAGACATCACCACAAAACTTTGCTCAAATCGGAATTGATTCACTTTATTTGCCTGATTTTTAACTAGTGAAAGCTTTAACTATGCACTCTTAATGAAAATTTTTACATGTTTCTAAAATACCATAATATTGTTAAGAAATAATAGACAAACAAACAGAACAACTTAATAACTATTACCATTAGAGCTTATATTGCTACAGAATATCTAAAGAACCTTCACTTTCTTAGTATTAAGCAGATGCATAGGTGACGGTTCCATTACCGGTTTGAATAAATTCGAATAGTAAAATGAGGTATAAAATTCTCTGAAGTGGAAGGCAATTACTTCCCAGGGATTTCTTAGAGCATTCTCAGCTAAACGAAAAATAGTAACATTGAAGTCTGTCCGGGTGAATGAGAAAAAATATCAAACCTTGTTTCGCGGGGTAGTAATCACTTTGTTAGGGATTATTGTCGAAAAGATCTCAAGAGATCCATTGAAATCCGAGAGTTCGTACAATTGGATATTGTGTTACATTAACTTGCTTGCTCTTTTTGGTTTTTTCCTCTTTTATTTTTATTCCGTAATTCAGATAAACTATACAAGATTTCAGTGTACATAATGGTTAGTGAACGTTGATATGTTTATGAATAACTACGGACTATGGCTCGAATCCAAGTATGTTTTTTTGTGATTTAAGGAATATTTATTAAGGAAGATTATCATAACCCACTAGTCAGTATCACGTTGTGTTCCTTAGCCGATAAGACTTAACCATAATAACGAGAAAAAAAAAATTATTTATTTATTACTTACAATATTGTTACAGACTATATCCAATTCGATATTGTAGTTATATTTTACTTAAAAACTAATTACTTAAACCTAAGAGTAACAAATTTCGCAAAGAGCTAATAATGTGAATTCACTCAGGTACAATAAAATATATCCACCTCGCCAGCTACGAAGTTAAGTGTGCGCAGCGCGCGCGTCACAGGTGCCTCGCGCAGTAATTTGGTGCGAGCGCGCGGCACGGCAAGCAAGCGCGGCCATCGCCGATGACCCGCGTAGGCATCCGGTACATACAGACCCACCCTCGCCAATACATTTGCATTATTTATCTCACCCCTAATAACACGGTTGGCCTAGTGGTTTCAGTGGTCGCACACCGTTTCCTACTGCGCCAAGTGTTGTGGGTTCAAATCCTACATGGAACAAGAATTTGTGTGATCCTTAAATTGTTGTTCTAAGTCTGGGTGTACTTTGTGTCCGTTTCATGTATGTTTGTAAAGATCCCCGTGACACAGGAATGTATATTCATAATGAGGGAGTTAAAAAAAACTACCCTAATCTACCTGTTAGCGAGAGACAGGTAGGTATTTATCATAGCCTATTGAAATCTACAGCTGGACACAAGCAATAAATCAAAGAAGAAAGAAACAATCTAGGTAGGTATAGGCTGGAATGTTATTAAATCACATGTTTATAACTGTTATGAGATCGTAGGTTACGTAAATTTCTTTGATGTTATCTCACTAGGTAAATATTTTATCGTATTGTGTATTTCCTAACTCAAACTAAAGTTTTTCGCTTCACAGATCTTAAACTGAAAATAAGGTTACTCAGTTCACTCAAGTAATAAATTGGCGTACTAATAACCATCCACCACAAACGGTTACATCCAACTCTATCGCAGGCCGGGGAGTTGTATAGAAAGACAAACACGGCTTTAAACAAAGTTACGAACTGTTAGGTTTCTAAGGGAATGTAGCTTGTAAATATTTGTTAAAGTTCTACCGACGGAGTTAATCTAACTACTGGCTACTTACTGCATAATAGATTTATGAAAAACAATAGATTTAAGAGACACAAACTTGTACGAGTACACATACCTTGTAAGTATATGAATCATTGCTTTTGGATGGATAGCGCAGTGTACGCAGCGGATGCCACGCCGTTTTCTACTGCATTGATTGTTGTGAATTCTAAGTTCAAACCCCATAGGGACAGTACTTTGGGTGATTCACAATTAAAATCTGGGTGTTCTTTGTATCCATTTCATGTACGTTTGTAAATTTTGGTGTATCACAGATTTGTCCTCAAATATGAGAGCTTTATTTTTTTAAAGAAAGTTATGTTAATACCTGAATACGTGAATGCTAAAAGCTAGCTTGTGTTTGTTTTTAAATCAAAATAGGTAGTCTTTAAATATGCTCTTACATTATGATTACCAAATTAGTTGGTCGCTTTGTATCCATTTCATGTACGTTTGTAAATTTTGGTGTATCACAGATTTGTCCTCAAATATGAGAGCTTTATTTTTTTAAAGAAAGTTATGTTAATACCTGAATACGTGAATGCTAAAAGCTAGCTTGTGTTTGTTTTTAAATCAAAATAGGTAGTCTTTAAATATGCTCTTACATTATGATTACCAAATTAGTTGGTCGATTACTTTTATGAGTTTATCTAAATATACAAAGATAAATTACCGTTCGTCTGTCTGTCTTACTAAAGCTCGAGATGGCTTAACCGATTTGAATAATTATGATCTTAATTATTTTTGAAAATTCAAAGAAGGTTTAAACGATTGGAAAATTAGGCAATAAGTATATAAAAACAACCACTATTTGAGTAAATTAATCAAATTTAATAAAATATTTACTTATTTAAACAAATAATTTGAGGCGCAAAAGTAATAAAACAACTAAAATAAAAGTAAATTTAATAAGTGGCTACTTATACGTGTAAGGCCTTATACTATGCCCAAATTAAATCCATTACGACTACAGAGTCTGTCAACAACAAGACATACATACAAACTCCAAGAGCATAATCGGTAAAAAAATTACATTACCGGTTATATTAACCGTGACGTACAATTTTTTGTTTTATTTGCTGGGTAATTAACACGTCACTATACAAATAAACATTGTATAGGAGCTTGAAATCAGAAAAACAAAAGGAAATATCTCGTTCACATCCGCATCATAGGATTTAGTAAAATAAATAAAATTAAAAAGCTTTTTAAGAACAAGATTTTATTGGAATGCTATAAAAAGACTGAAAGATTCTTTGAAAACTTGACCATTTAACTAATAATGTCATTACAAAATTTATATAAGACAAAGGCTTGTCACGAGATTTCTGTACACGTATTTACTTAGTTTAAATTTTTTAAACATTAATATTAGTCATATAAATTTATTTAATTTATTTTGTAATCTACACAGGAAAATCTCGACTAGCTTTTGTATCATATAAATTAAAATAATGACATTATAAGCTAATATTAAATGTTTTCAAGGAATACTTTATTTTATTATTTTTAGAACATGCCAATAAAAACTTGTTTTTAAGAAAAATTAATTTAATTTATTTTCTACTTTTGAGATATAGATTAACAGGCTCCTTAGTCTGTTAATCTCATTCAAAGCATTAGTGTCGCAAGAAATCTAAGACCGAAGTACTCATCAAAACAAATTAAATGAGTCCAAACTCGAGGCGGTTACGTCGTAATACAGAGATCCTACGAACACCTTTCAACTTCATCGTCAAATCCTGGTTAGCTTTTAAGACTATGTACCCGAAAAAACGAATTAAATGAATTAAAACTTATTGGGTTTGCGTTGTTCTATTATAGAATTCCTATGACCACCATCTCCGGAGGCCCATAATCCAACCCTTCCCCTCATCCTCCTCCCCATCCCCCAAGGCCGGCAACGCACTTGTGATGCTTCTGGTGTTACGGGTGTCCATGGGCGGCGGTAATCCCTTACCATCAGGCGATACGGCTGCTCGTTTACCCCCTATTCCATAAAAAAAATCTTCTCCATCATTGGACTACTATCAGAACATAAATAACTCGTCAAGACGAATCAAACGATTCCAAGCTCAATGGGTACCATCGGTTCATTGCAGAGTTCTCGTGACCACCTCCCGGCTCATTCATGAGACCCTGGATACTACCAAAACATAAAGCACTCGTCAAGACGAATCCAACGATCCTGAACTCGAGTGTGTTGAGTCTTATTATTATAGAGTTCTTATGGCCACCTTATGGCTTTATCATCAGACCCTGGATGCTATCAAAACATATAATAAACGTCACGTCGAATCTAACGATTTCAAACTCAATTGTGATACGTCGTTTCATCACAGAGTTCCTATGGCCACCTTCCAGTTCAAACATCAGATCCGTTTTATGTTATCATAATATTGCATGCCATGTCATGTGTCATGCCATGTGACGCCATATATGCCCGCAAAAATAAATCACAATTGGTTGAAGATATCTACTTCAAAATTAAGTGGGAAGAAGTTCCACCCGAACCTACATACAGACATTGCAAGTTAATAAAAAGCTTGTAATATTTCGCCTCGTTTACCAACCTTGTCCGCTATCGATTACTTTTAGTATGGCTTAACCTAACTGTGGGTAGTTTTAAATCCTTCGAATTATCATCACCTCTTCTTTAACGTAACTTTTTCCAATAGAATATAATTCATTGGCAGTTTTTTATACACTTACCAATCAACGGAAATCTGTAAATGTTTAAAACATCGTTAATGAAAATATAAAATTGACTCCAGGTAATTTAGGGTTAAATTAATTTTTTAGGAAAGGCATACGGGTCGATAATACTTCCAAACTGAAAAAAGTGTTATATATAGTTATGATAGATATAAAATAATTTCTTTTTTCGTTTAAAGAAGAATTTTTGGCCAAAAACTTTAAGAATAATGAATAATATTTTTTCGCTCTTCCAAGAAAAAGTCAATATTACAATTTATACAGTCAGTGTCTCTCGGACCCTTATTATGAATCTATTGAAAACTCATTTATTAAAATCGGTCTATATTATATAAGTATAAAAATTATACCCAAATATGAACGAATATAGCTTTATTCTTTAGAAACTGAAAAAAAAAACTTCGATGAAGATGTAAGCAGTTCCACCAATTTAACCTGACTTGCAATAGGGTATCTCGTATTGTTGTTAATCAATCTTAAGACGGCAAAAACTACGATCCTTATTAGCTTCGCCGTAGTCGGATAAAAAGTATTATTTGGGCCTGTTATCAGTGAGGTAACCAGATTTCTTCGATACTTTCTAAATGCAGTTGATTTCGCATTTAACTCTTTCGTTAATTTTATAACTGATACTTAACAAATTGCAAATACAGATTTAAATGGCAAATTAAGCGTTAAAATGTATAATGACTATTTTGGATTTTAAAAACAATAGCGGTGATAACGGTTTAACTTTCAGGGCTGTCACAACATAAAATGTTTGTTGCTATGACGATGAACTCGAATTTCGCGAGCCGATCACGATTAAAAAGAGACGCAGACGAACAGCGTGCGTCAGCTAGTAGTTTTATAATCAAGTTGGTGTGTATTTTAGATTGACCATATGTCTGCCTTTTTTTATGGTATAAGGGGCAAACGAGTAGATTACCGCCGCCCATGGACACCCGTAACACCAGTCAGAGGTGTCAAAAGTGCGTTGCCGGCCTTTGGGGGATGGGGAGGAGAATTGGGGTATGGGCCTCCGGTATCCTCACTCACTCGATGAAACACAGAGTAAGCGCTGTTTCACACCGGTTTTCTGTGAGGCCGTGAGCTGGCCCATTCATGCCAAAGCATGGCTCTCCCACGAAAGATATCTCAGATTGTCCCACGACAGGCTCTAACTGGGTTATTATGTATTCCAACGTGTTATTGAAATATTTTACTAAAAATTTTAATTACACAAATTTTATCCTTATACTGAGAGGGTACAATGAATAAATTTAATTAAACTCTGCTAAACGGCAGTATTTAGTGATTTTTACTTAAATACTTTGTTTTTCGGCTTACTACAATTTGAGTGACGTATTCTACATTAGATTCCGACTATGTTTTTTTCCTAACCATCAAATTATTGAAATAAAGAAACAGAAGAAAAAAAAGAACATGGTTTATTTTTAACCTATGCGAAAAAAGGAGGGTAATGTTTTTCGAGTGTATGTATTGTTATGCAAGTGGTGTCAATAGATTCGTCTAAGTCCTGAGAGTGACACTGGGTAAATCAGAATAAAAAAAAGAAAATAAAAATAAAAGAACTTTTCTTTTCAGTTCCTTCGATCTTTTCAGTTCTTCAATGAATTAAATAAAGATGGCGGATAATGACGCAGTCAAATTGTCTATTTTAAATAATTCGTTACTTGTTAACAATTATATTTTAATACAGTAATACATTAAGTGACAGCCCTGTCTAAGGAGATCGGTCCGATGTACCTACACAATGAAAGACGCCGTTCATCAGATTGATAGCGGACTTAATTAACAAACCTTGTTCCGGGACGTAAATGAACAAAAGGCTTCTTGTTTTATTCAGAGGGTAGAATAAAAGTCTATTATTTGTAAAGCGTATCATAACAAGACATAAGAAATGACCACGCTTTTTGGTGGCTTTAATTATATTTTTTCCTGTTTATAATACATACTAGGTAATGCCCGCGGCTCCACCCGCATGTTTCTTGAGCATCGCGGTACAAAATTAACCTATTTACTTCCTCAAGAATCAAAGAATCTCTCTCCTAGCTTTTCTGTTCTGTTCTGTACTGTTCGAATCGGTTCGGTTCGGTTCGATTCGGTTCGTTTCTGTTCTGTTCGGTCCTGCCCTATCCAGTCCTTTACTTTCGTGTCCTGCCCTGCTCTGCTCAGCGCTACCCTGCCCTGCTATGCACTGCTCTACTCTGCTCTGCTCAGCTCTACTCTGCTCAGCTCTGCTCTGCTCTGTCCTGCTCTGCTCTTCTCTTCTCTTCTCTTCTCTTCTCTTCTCTACTCTACTCTACTCTACTCTACTCTACCCTACCATGCTCAGTTATGTTTGTTGTGTTGTGTTCTGCTCTGTTTTGTTTTCTTCTGTTCCATTCCATTCCATTCCGTTCTGTTCCGTTCCGTTCCGTTCCGTTCCGCTACGTTCCGTTCCGTTCCGTTCCGTATAGTTCCGTTCCGTTCCATTCCATTCTTATTATACTCTATTATATTATTCTATTCTACTCTATTCTAAATATAGATATCTAAGACCTTGAAATGAGCAAATATATAAAATATATTTCTATAATCTCGGAAATAACAACACCACCATGCTGCTTGTTGCATTGTCTACATTCACAATGAGTATGGTAACCGCCACTCTTGGATTCTGCGACAGAGTAGAATCATGTTTGAAGGCTCATACTAAAAAAAAAAAATCAGAACCTAATAAAGAATAATATCTTCTAATCGACCTACATTCGTTACGAAGCGATAATTTTCCGCACCAAAAATAATTCTGACCTCTGATTTCCTTGCTAAATGAATACCGTTATTAATGCATTAATGATCCTGTTATATTTCTACGAACCCCAGTCGGGCGTTTTAGGCTCAAACAGATAATCAGGATAGGAACGATTACAATGTCTACGTATTTCTATCAATAATAAATTTCTTGGACCTTATCTGTTGAGGCGATTCCATTGATCAGAACCGAAAAAGATTCAGAACATCTGTTACTTTTTTATTCTTGTCTTGGAAAAGAGTTATTATTTATGGATTTCCTTGTTGTGTTTACTTATTCATTTTACGCGCCATAAAGTACGGGAACTGCAAATAGATATATGGTATCATTTCGATTTCAAAGTTAAGCTGAGTAAGTTTTATTTCATCAGCCTGTTGCAGTTCACTGCTGGACATAGGCGACTCCCTTTGCACACCACTATGTTCGATTTTGGGCTATCCATATTTAGTTCCTAATAGCTAAGTAAAATTATATTTACTTCAAAGTTTTGTTGATAATTGTAGGTTATTTAATAGAAGCTAATAAAAGGATTTAAAAAATCATTTCATATTTTAGAAATTACGTACATAACATTTATCTAGAAATCGATTCTCGTTTAGACACAATTATAAACACAAATTTATGAGATGCAATGTGTTCGGATATAACGAGTTTTAAAGAAAATTATAAGAAATTCGATAATGTGTTTTCTTCTTCAGTTTATTCGCTGTTTTTTTTTAGCATTAACAAGTTGCTATAATATCTTCGAATTAATTTTCTGTTCTAAATCTTGTTTTTGTTGTTGTTATGTTTTGTGCGTTTTGTTTGGCTTTAGTTTTTACATAAAATTCATCATACCCGCACTTGTAATGAACGTATACTGCTTCATACAGGTAAGACTCCTCATCGATTTTTATATTCATCTATGTTAAGTAGAAGAAGTACTGTGTTAGACCAAAACAAGTGGAGTGAATTAGAGGAGGCCTATGTCAGAAGACAATCTGACCTGTTTGCCGATAATGCTACTTGATCAGATATCATTCGATTATTTTTTATTTAAAAAGAAAAGAAAGTGTAAAGCTAAATAAAGGAAATAAAGGCTAAATAAACGCTATTTTTATTTTTATTTATTTTCTTATGTTAAGTAAATCGATCGATCGGATTTTGATTTTGTCTACCTGTAACATTAATAAAATAATCTTGCGGTTATTTATAATGACTACAGTCTATCACTGTAGTGACAGTCTAAGAAAATAGAGTGTCACCATTCCTATTAATTCGATTCTTTACGACGCCCCTGGGGCGTGGTTTTTTATGATTTATTTATTATTTATTCAATAAAACAAAGTGCGTTACATCTTTGTCCTCCAAGACCTGGTTGATGTTTTGACCGGAGGATGGAGCATCCGTACAGTTATAAACTTATGAAATAATACATATTAATAAATAAAACTAGCAATTAGGTAAACAAAACACTTTACGACTAGTTAAGAAATTATTTTTCTACTGTTAAACGTAGGTACAACAACAACTTATTTTATAGAATCTAAAAAAAGTTTTTAATGATATTTTCATTTTGTTACGGCAGACTATTTAGACTGTTAAAGCACTCGTTTTTTCATAGTTCTGTCACCATAGTAATTATGCGCTTTTGGACCGATATATCTGCGTCGATCACCGAGCGAATACTGTGTTCACCAGTGACCCTCTTCAAGTCATTATATCAGTGTTATATATTGTAATTATTAATAAAAGAAATTCAAGTATCCTTTTCCCATATTTTTAAGTTTTTCTGATGAACTTTTTTGTCTCTCATTGTATATCTAACCACTGACTCTGGTTTTTCTTTGAACGGCGCTGTCAAGTATAATTAATTGCCTGTCGATAAAGCAAGATCGATGTTCTGATACAATAAGATATTCTTCAGTTTAGATTAACGAAAGTTTGAGAAAAAACTGTTTTAATATTATTGGGAAGAAATATATCTTTTTATATGATATAACTGGCAAAAGAGCAGACATATGCCTGCTGGTAAGCGATTACTGCCGCCCATGGACACCCGCAACACCATAGGCGTCACAAGTGCGTTGAGTTTTAAGAAGGAGTACGCTCTTTTCTTGAAGGTTTGAAGGTCGTATTGGTACGGGAATACCGCAGGCGACAGTTCATTCCACAGTTTTGTTGTGCGGGGTAGAAAGTTCCTTGAAAAGCGCACAGTTGTGGACTGCCAACCGTCTAGATGACGGGGATGAAATTTCTGTCGCAAAGGACGATGGCGAAAAGAAGCGGCAGGAATCAGCCCGAACAACTCCTCAGAGCACTACCCATGGTAAATGCTGTCCTGTCCTGTCCTGTTCTGCCCTGTTCTGTCCGGTTATGCCCTGTCCTATTCTGTCCTGTACTGTACTGTCCTGTTCTGTCCTGTTCTGTCCTGTCTTTTCCTGTCTTGTCCTGTCCTGTTCTGTCCTGGTCTGTACTGTTCTGTTCTGTTCTGTTCTGTTCTATTCTATTCTAAATATAGATATCTAATACCTTGAAACGAGCAAATATATAAAATATATTTATATATAATATCGGTAAATATTTGTTATAAATAATCTCGGAAATAACAAGAATGATTTTCATGAAATTAAGCATGCAGAGGGTTTCGGGGGTAAATAAATCTATTCAGGATTCATTTTTTTTAAATATCAAAAGAAAGATACCTAAATGGCTGAGCTATGAACGTTTTTTAAGGAAACTGGTATTTTAAGGAAGCTGAAAGAAAATAATCTGGTGAATATATATGTGATGTTTCACAAACAGATAATCAGCTTACGAACACAACTTGTCTAGGAAACGTCTTTGAGACACAAATATCTGGTTAAAGTAGAAGTTTTATGTTGCTTGTAGTGCTTTGTATTATCTAATTCTATTGTAGTTGCAAACATAAATACTTGATAAATAATCTGGTGTATTTTACTTTTGATAAAAAACCAATAGTAGATGAGTATGTATAAAAGTGCTAATTTTATTACCACTGTATTATTACTGCGTAAAGTACGTAAGCAGTAAGTTAATGTAAAATATACAATATTGTTTTAGTTAGTTCAGATAAATACAACAAGTAATATCCATATATTGATGTATGAAGTAAAAATTTTGTACCCCATTTTGCGCAAAGTACGGAGGAAGGATATAAAATGTGGCATAGAAAAAAAAACAATGAATTGTGGTCGACTATGGCGACTGCTTTTATTACTAATTTTATTCTTGTCGGTAAAAATGTTTGTAAAAATATTTTCTATTTTTTTAGTTATTTTAGTTCAGCAAAAGCATGTTCAGCTATAACATAGTAGACTAATTAAAAACAGACTAGTTGGAAAAATTGGTTCGGAGAAAAAATAATATAAAACAAAAGTAAGTAACTTATTATCTATTTTTTATGAAATTGGCGGCAAACGAGCAGACGTATCGCCTGATAGTAAGCGTTTACCGTCGCCCATGAATACTCGCAGCACCGGAGGTGTCAGAAGTGCGTTGCCGGCCTTTGGCGGACTAGGATGATGGAGACAGGGGTTGGAATATGGACCTATCTCTATATGATTAGTTCTAATCACCGAGTGTAAATGAGGTACGAGCACTGTATAGCCAAGTGCTTGTATACTATTACTACTGTAAGCTTTTGTAATTTTTAAAGAGACTTCCTGCTGTTTCTCAGTATCGCGTTGAAAACTACTCACTGGAACCCATTGTAGCCAATCGTAAGTTATATAGTACATGCTACAATATAAATATTAAGGACAAATTTCACAAGTTACTGATAATGTCCCCGATAGTCTGACATCAACTTATAAGTAAAAGCACTACAGATTTTTGTTATTAAGTCTTGGATAGACATATGTACATTAAAATCATATACATTTATCACTAACTTTTAAATTTCAAATAGTGTAATATGACCGAAAACTATATAACATATTATTAAAAACTGGCCCTTAATATTTTCTTTCTACTATGTTGGTGTGAGTTTTGTTTCAACTTATTAAAGTAATTTTGAGGTGTGTTTACAGCCTTTAACAAAACACACACACCTAAAGAGTACTTATATTGATCGGTAAGAGAAACAAACACAGTTAATTGGTTATTTGTGTGCACAGATCTGTTTGGTTAGCTTCGTCACTAAAAGGACCGCAAACACGCACGAACTCTGTTCGAGAGTTATTGATTACAAGCAGCTGTTAATCGAATATGGTAGACTTTTGAATTTTAACTGTAAATTTTGAAAGGAAAATTATAATAATAAATTAAATAATATGTAGTATCAAACTTTCATTATTTATTATTAGACCGCATAAATCGAAGTTTTATGACTATTGTTATATTGAATTTTCTTTACTTTCTTTCTGTTATATTCGTATTGTCGTAATTTTTCTTTGATAGACTCGGTGTGTGGTTGTATGAAAGATCCCGAACAAGTGTTCGCCTGTTTATAACTATTTTGATACTGTAAAATCGTATTTTGAAAGGAATTAGAGGTCGCATATGTGTTAAGATAAAATAAAAGGCATACATACATTAAGTAGTAAACCATGCAAGAAATATTTCAATATATAAAGTACTTAATATACCATCATTAAATATATAATATATATTTGCTTCAATAAAGCCCATTTTAAATTTCTTTAAGTCAATAAGTTTTTATATGAAGCTTAATAAGAAAATATATAAAGATAAAATTATCTTAGCTATAAATATTAAAAATTTCCTTAAGTTGGCTCAAATAAGCTTTCTTCGCCCGACCCGACGCCGACGCGCTGTCATTTTGCAATGACTTTTTTATTTTATTTATTTGTCTTTATTGTATACACATAGTAAGAAACGGTACAATAGGAACAGTCACAAAGTATCTATAAGAAATGGCGGTGTTATCGCTCTCGGCGATTTCTTCCAGACAACCATAACACGGATATGAGTAAATACATACACATCTGTGTAAGTAATATCCATATATTGATGTGTGAAGTAATAATTTTGTACCCCATTTTGCGCAAAGTACGGAGGAAGGGTATAAAAGGTGGCATAGAAAAAAAATCAATGAATTGTGGTCGACTATGGCGACTACATTTATTATTAATTTTTTTCTTGTCCGTAAATGTGTTTGTAAGAATATTTTCTATTTTTTTAGTTATTTTAGTTCAGCAAAAGCATGTTCAGCAACAAACTCTAACCTAGTTGGAAAAATAGGTTCGGAGAAAAAATATTATAAAACAAAATTAAGTAACTTATTACCTATTTTTTATGAAATTGGCGGCAAACGAGCAGACGTATCGCCTGATAGTAAGCGTTTACCATCACCCATGAACACTCGCAGCACCAGAGGTGTCAGAAGTGCGTTGCCAGCCTTTGGAGGACTAGGAGGGAGATGGAGACAGGGGTTCGAATATAGACCTATTTCTATATGATTAGTTCTAATCACACTCTGGTATGCATACACATACGGACTAATATACATAAAACATTAAAATTAATTCAAAAATTATTCACAATGATAAATAGTAATCCTTCACTAGCTTTTTGAACATATCCAAGGTTTTCGCTCGTCGGATATTATCTGGCAAGTTGTTCCAAAGCCTTACCGCTTGCACAGTAAAAGACTTGTCTGCAAACTGAGTGGTATGTGCTGGCATTTTCAGTTTAAAATTCTCCGATGACCTCAGGTCTCTGCAATGTGTACTTTTTAAGAATTGACAACGTTCTTTGAGATAAGGGGGTGTGTGAGGATGAAACAGAACACTGTATAAAAGAGTAAGAATATGCAGATTCCGGCGAAAGCGTATTGGTAGCCACTTGAGTTTAGAACGAAACTCTGAGATATGATCATATTTACGTAATCCAAATATGAATCTAATGCATAAGTTTTGAAGACGCTCAAGGTTATTCAATTGGTCTTCGGTGAGGTCCAGATAGCTGACATCGCCATAGTCATGGATGGGAAGTAGAAGTGATTGTGCGAGCGCAAGTTTAGTATTAGTTGGCAGGAGCTGAGTATGTTAACCGCCACTCTTGGATTCTGCAGCAGAGTAGAATCATTTTCGTAAGCTCATACTAAAAAAACTAATAAAATTCAGAACCTAATATAGAATAGTATCTTCTAATCGTCCTACAGTTGTTGCGAAGCCATATTTTTCCGCACCAAAAACAATTCTGACCTATTTCCTCTATAAATGAATACTGTTATTAATGCATTAATGATCCCGTTATATTTAGACCAACCCCAATCCGTCGTTTTAGAGTTAAACAGATAATCGGGATAAGAACGATTACAATGTCTACGTATTTCTGTCAATAATACATTTCTTGGACCTTACCTGTTAAGGCAATCCTATTGGTCAGAACATTTAGAATTTGTTACTTTTTTATTCTTTAACTTGATCTAGAATTACTTGATCGATTTACATTTAGACACTAATACAAACACAAATTTATGCGATGCAATGCGCTCGGATATAACGAGTTTTAAAGAAAATTATAACATATTCGATAATATGTTTTCTTCTTCAGTATATTCGCTGTTTCCGTTAGCATTTATAAGTTGCTACAATTTTTTCAAATTTACTATCCACTTTTATATCCACAAAAAAACGAGTGCCGTACAGTCTAAATTATCTACCGAAAGAATATTTAGGATGTAAAGTACTTGTTTTTTTATAGTTATAGTCAATATAGTAACTAAGCGCCCTTGGAGCGATATATCTACCGTCGGTCACCGAGTGAGTACTGTGTTCACCGGTGACCCTACTTAAGTAATGACTTAAGGCGGGTCTCTGGTATCAACTGTCACTGGTGGTGGTCAACTATTTTCATTAGTAATAAAAGATATTCAAATATTTTTGTCCCCATTTTTAAGTTTTTCTGAAGTAGTTTTTTTTGTCTCTCATTGTATATCTAACCACTGGCCCTAGTTTTTCTTTGAAAATCTCTGTCAAGTATAGTTAATTGCTTGTCGATAAAGCAAAATCGACGTTCTGATACAATAAGATACTCTCCAGTTTAGATTAACAAAAGTTTGAGAAGAAAACGTTTTAATATTATTGGTAAGAAACAAGTTTAGGATGTCAAAACGTGTTTCCATTTCTTTTTACGACGTTTTATTGAATAATTGTCTGACTCATGTGAATGATAGATTGATTGAGACGAATGTGCCTCTTCAATTTTATTCACTAGATATAACAACGCTCATGAATTAAATTAAGTCTTATAAGTATACGCTCTGTCATTTAATAATTTTGCCAGTAAATTACATGTCTTAGGTATTCGGAAAAAAATGGTTATATTTTCAGTGTTTTTAGAATAGAATAAAATCAATATTAACGTTATTTTATTATGTAAATAGACAATTGTTTATTTATTTTACATGCAAACATTTTTAGAAGTAATTTATACTCTCTATTTTTGGAACTTCAATTCGTGCATTTTTAAGGTAAATGAAACTGGCATGTCCGTACCAATAAAGTGTATATGTATTGTTCACTTATTACTGCATGTGTAAAGTGAAAACTGTACCAAAGAAAGGTCGTAGATTCAAAATCGAAATTGCGACTCTTTCATCTATTGTATGTGAATATATTTAGACTTTGACTTTTCAGGTACGTATGTACATAATGTAGTAAGTGACAGTTAAGAATTGATCAGAAAAAGTTTTGAAACTCTCTCTTTAGCTTATAAATATTGATCTTGTATCTTAATTGATTAATTTACTTCTATAATAAATCAGTATCTTGATTCATTTAAAACTGTCATAGCATGAGCTTTATTCTGTAGAATTAAGTTTTTCACTCCAACAGAAACTGTAAAAATTGTTTCGTCCTACTCAGTAGGTAGCAAAACTAAGAACAAAAGGAGAAAGACTCGTCTCGCGTCTCTACTTTTTTATTTTACGGAAAATTAATTACACTATTTTGCGTACTTGGTTCGTGTTCAAAACCATTACGGTGTTAATATTGGTTTAGGAATTATGATAGATATATAAATGCATTAATCGTGATATTCAGTATTTTACTTTAAATATTTTCTTTCTTCTCCTAAATAGCCACAGACCTAAATGCTTGGTGTCCACCTTATATATATTAATAAATAAAATTGTACCGTTTGCTTGTAATGACAAATTAACAGCTTTTCACTAAATGGATACAAAAGTACAAAAGGTACTTACAACAAAAAATATTTTTTAATATTTCTTTCAGTCAGTTTGTTTGTATCGACTAGATTCTGGAACGGCTAAAACGATTTTTACAAGAGAATTTTCACCAGTAGATAACTTGTGTTATAAGGAATAACTATAACTATATAGGAATAGTGGACAATATCTGATTGCAAAGCAACAAAAACCGCTGGTAATAGCGCTTTGCGCAGATAGTATCATATAGAAAGACAGTGATGTTTAGAAAGTTAATAAAAAAAATATTCTTAAAGTAAGAAATTTGTGGACGGTCGTGGAAATATTATTATGGTCCATAAGATAGCTTTATTACCGTAAGATAGATTTTCAACAGAACTTACGACGTTGCGGTCTTACTAATGCAGCGAAAGTTGTGAGGCTATGGAGTGGAAATGAAATAGATAGTTTTTTATTAGATTAATGTACCCAATAGACCCTCAAAATCATAAGAAAGGAACGCTATAACACTTTTATCACTTAAATAATCCACGTGTCTGCTGACAATACTTATGGCTTTTGATGACTTTTGACTTTTTTACATTATTTTATTTTTTTATTTATTTATTTTGTTATATTCTTCGGATACTTCGGACAAAATATCATCGATTCAATGACTGAACAGGCTCTGTAGAATGATAACTAGAAAATTTATATCTATACTTATATTCCTATACTAGTTAATACCTACGACTCCGCCCAGTTTTCGCAGTAACGAGTAGCCTATGTCCTTCCTCAAGAATCAAAGTATCTCCATGACGAATTTGACTGAAATCAGTACAACGGTTTAGCTGAAAAACCTAATAGATTATCGTGAACCGGCTCGACTGGAGTGATGCCACGGCCTCACAGAAAACCGGTGTGAAACAGTGCTTGCGCTGTGTTTCATTGAGTGAATAAGGATAACGGAGGCCCACACTCCCCCTACCCCTCTCTCCATCACCCTGGCTTACCATCAAGCGATAAGTCTGCTTGTTTGCCCCCTATTCCAAAAAGAAATGGAAAGACAACTAAGTTACTTTCGGATTTATAATTTTAAAAAGAATCCTTGAATACGAACGACGTCACTAATGAATATGAACGACAGACAGAATCATCATCATCAATCATCATTATCAGCCTATCGCAGACCACTGCTAGACATGGCCTCTCCAATTTCACGCCACTTAGTTCGATCTATGGCTTCTCGCATCCAGCTCCTGCCAGCCGTCTTGCGCAAATCATGAATGATATCATGATCGCAGAATGAATGATCGTATTGATTAGAAAAATAGTATATTACACTTTTATGTGTATATTGCCCGCCGCTCCACAAGCACATATTTCGGTTATCTCGGCAAAAAATAGCCTATGTCCCTCTTTAAGATCCAATTTATCTATATAATAAAATTATTTAGCAATTTAGCCGTGAAAGCGTAACAGACATACAAAGTTACTTGCGAATTAATAACATTAGTATGAACATGATAAAGTACACACAATATGTCAAAAGTGTATCAAGTAGCAAACCGGCTAATTTTACTTTGTTCATTAGGGCAAATTAAGTAGACCTAGTAAGTTGTCGTAAGTAAGCCAGTAAAATAATTAGACTTAAGTGGTTATCCTTTTACACCTTGGAATTGATTTATCCAGGTGAACATAGGCGTATTTTTTATTCCTGTTTTATACTTTTATCTCCCACATAAGGTACGTACGTAAGGCTCGACTGGAGCGGTACTGCCCTGGCACAGAAGATCATCCTTTTGTGTTTCGTTGGTGAGTGCGAGACCGGAGCCCTGATTAAGCAGAAGCATCATTAGGCCGCATTATTGCATGCAATGAGTATGGTGACCACTTGGCTTCTGTTTATGGTTTCCAACAGGCAGAGTAGAGTCACTTTGGGAGGCCCATACATAAAAAAGGTTTGAATTTCCTTATTATCAAATTGAATAAAGTAGAGTGAACCAGCAAACCAACGTCATATTTTCAGTAGCGTTTACTCTTCGCCTAATTAAATTTTCTACTACTTATACTTTTACAAGCCTGACCTCAGCTGAAAATTTAAAGTGTAATAACTTTATGTTCTAGGTGCTTTGCTTTTCATAAAAAAGCTGTTCTGAAGTAGTTGTTATGAAATGGCCCAAAGCAGCAATTTATTAAAAACTTTGAAACTCATTACCCATTAAAGCATTTTTCTTGCAAAAAAATTTAATTTACCCCTAGCTTATTTCCGAGTGACGTATATTTAGAACACGAATAGAACTAGTAACTGAGTGATATAAAGCCAATATCCATCTTTCAGTGTAATAGGATAGTCTATAGTTGAAAACGTATTTTCACGAAATTTAACATTTAAAATACTTTGAAATATTAAACTTCAACGCCCTACGGTAAGCCTCGGTTGTGGTGACGGCCCGTGAGAATTTCCACACGCTGGAAATAAAAATGGAGTGGGCTCATCTCAGTTGAGTAACATGTGGTTTTCAATCTCAGACTTCACAAATTTTATTTCATATAATCGAAGAAGTATATTAGAGAAAGTTTATATATATAAATATATACTCTGTTTTGAATTTAATGTGTTCATAATGAAAATAATTCAGAATATTAAAGCTGAATCATTTACTCTAAAACTTAAAAGACATATAGTATTTAGAAATATTTTATATTAACATGTTGACACTATCCGAATTGTAAATATGTCAACTTATTCCGACAATATCGTACCTATTATCTGCATGCCTATTAATACAAATATTTACCTTTATTTTAATATTTTTTTGGATTCCAGTAAAACAAACATTAATATAAGAAGCAAAATTCACAGCCATCACCTGTTAAAACATTTCAGCTTGAGGTTTGCGGTTTTGTCATCGTACCAAAAATCGATGCTTACGTGGATAAATATGGTGCAATGAAGCACTAACCACAACGACATTGGTTGTGGTAAGTCCTCCATTAAACATATACAAAATAATGCGCAAATATGTGGGTATAATTTAATACTATTGTACCCGACTACGGCGAAGTCAAAAAGAAACCTAATAGTTTTGGTAGTCTATGTACAATATGTATATTTGTATTGCGCCTTATCTACTGAACAGATTTCAATAAATGAAATGATCGAAATAAATTTAATACGTAACATTTGGTGCTACATATTTAAAAGAATAAATGAAACGGAATAATTATGATGCATGCCCTGATGCGTGCCATGCACGGAATATAAATATATTTATTTGTTTTAAATAGTATACGTAGTAATTATCTAATAGTTATCTCACTTACTTGCACGTCTAACGCACAGCTGTCTGGTCTTAAGCTTGGCAAAGACAACCAGACAAAAACTGATAAACTTTGTTAAATATTGCTAAATATACATATGTAAATATTATAGATAAATTACACTCAGACACAGAATAATTGGTCGTGTTCATCACACAAATCACATCGCATTTTAGCTGGATGGAAACTGAACCTACAAACTCTGGAAGTCAGCATTACTGACAACTAAAACAAAAGACTGGCATTTTCAGCTCCATAACATCATTCTGTCATCAATAAAAAATATAGCAAATTAGCAAACTTATAAGCGTTACGATAATGATATTGTAAAACAATTTACAAATCATAAAACACTCAATATATTATGTTCATTTCTTTTACGCTCGTGTACGAAATTCCAGAAGCGATAATTATGTGTTACTATTTATTATGTGGTCAATACGTGTGGAATAAAAACGTTACGTTACTAACACGTAATTAATGAGTACCCATGTCTACTTTCTTATTGTTACAGTACAAGAAATCGTATCTTAATTAAGAATTATAAGCTACTAAATTAGCATATAGAGATTAAGAGTAGCCGTTTGTATTAAAGTTGAGTTTCTTTACTTGTCTTATTAATAAAAAAATGGGCTAAACTTATCCCCAACGAAAGGTTATTAAAGCAATTTTTTATATTATTACTTAAGAAAGTTTTCATTTTTCCTTTTTGTATTTTAAATATTGTTACAAAACAAAAGTAGTTTTATTGACAGCAAAACTCTTTTGAAAGCTATTTTAATACGAAACTTTTTTATAACTCTTATTACTTCTAATAGAAAAAAAGCGTGTGCATCTCGAGACGTCCGAAAAAAGTGAAACTAACCGAAGTTGCGTACGCCGTATGCGTGAGAGAATGGGAAACCAGATAAAATGGCGCCGTAACGCGTCACGTAACGAAGCGGTTTACCCTCCCATAGGAATTTATCACTTCAAAAACATTTTTTTTTAATATACTAAAAGTAGCACAATGGATCTAGCTACTCGGCTTTGTTTGTTTGAGGCTTAAGTAATTCATGAGATACAAGTGCGCAATGCAAATTAGAAGCGCTTTGAAACGTATTCTACACTTTTTAGCATTTTACTTTTAGTGTTTAAAGTTATAAAGAAAAATATGTTAAGTAGGCCATTTAGTGATTGTGAGTGTTGGTAAAAATCTTATAATAGGCATATGTTTTAAGATTTATTTAAATTAACCCTAAGCAATCCACAGTGCTATCCCATCGTTGTGAATCTATACCCAATACTATAAATGTCAGACATACATTATTAATATTCTTAAATAACATTAAAAAAACTATTTCATCTTATTTAACAGTACATTTATACTAAATTTTGCATTACAACCTCTATACTCATAAGCAAAACCACCCGATCTTTTCTAGCTTCAAATGGTGAGTTAAACTTTACATATCTATAAATAGACGTCGACAAATTATGTTTACAGGCAAAGGAAAGCATCTGTTCCGAAATATGAAAGCATGATATTGACTAAACTCGTCCCAAAATTTGAATGGAGAAGTCAATCCCATCTTGTTTTACGGTCCCATTTCATATTTGAATTTTCACTGATGGTCGAGTGTATTTGTGAGAATTGTACGACAACATATTTGATACTTTATCTTTAATCCTTTTGGTTTTTTACTCTTCATTTTTAATCGAAACTACAGCCAACGTATGCTTATAAATCAGGAATAATTTTGACAGAATAACATTATACGAAAATTGCTAACATGACAGATACAATTTGGGTGAAGTTATGAATTCAAAATGTCCGCTTCTTTATCAGGCATATGAATGGATAAATTTATCAGGAATAATTCCTTGCACACTGGAATAACAGGTTATGCTTTAATATTGTTTCTTATTCAAATTCTTATCTTTAAAGTTAGTCGAATCTACGTATAGAATCTACTACGTATAGAAATAAAACTTAAAGCGTATGTATCGTTTAGATAGCACACACAGCTTTTCTTACGATGGAGCTAGGACGTGAATTGTTATTTTTAAACTTTTTATTGGCATGTTATGTTATGACAGCATTGTCGTTAAAACTTGATATATGCTTAGGTCTTTTTATAATGCTAGGAAGATTACAGACTATTAAGATTACAGAATATTCTGTTTACTGTAACTACAGAATCTTTGAATGCGTGTGTGTGCTTAAGTGCAGATAAATGACAGTTTAATGTTAAATAACATAGCTAGAAAACTTACAATTGGTTTATTGGACTATCTTTCTACGAATGAAGCAGTAAAGTTAACTTATTTCAATGTACTTATAACTGCTACAGAATAATTACAATTTGGTTTATTTAATGTAATTTTTGATCATATTTTTCAGTTATTTTTCATTCCAGGGTCGGACCAAATATTATTTTATTATATACCTATGTATTATTTACAAAAAAGTAGAAATGTATTTATATTAATTATCTACTACCCATCACACAAGCATTGCTTAGCTTGGGACTAGATGGCGCTGTGTAGATGTCCGAAATCTTTATTACTTAAAAAATTGTTGGTTGTTAGAAATGTACGTAAAAAAATGTAAATATTTATTGAACAGATAATAATTAATCTCTTTATGGTACACTTGATCCATTTCAAAATTAACTTAAAATTAACGAAATACAATTAGTCTCGTTATCGTCCGGAGGCAATCCTTTATAGGCAACCATTGGATGGAGAGAAAACATGATTAAGATAAAGTGTAGGGTAGTAGATATATGCGTAATAAATAACTTACCGAATAATTAAGTAAAATATAAATCGAAATATTCTTCAGAATATGTCAAACACATTACAAATATAATTTACACGACGCAAAGACGATATAATCAAATTAATAAGAACATATTCGCTCTGTGTGAGCGAATATGTTCTTTTTCATGATGAATCATGATTCTGAGCTGTTAGAAATTAAGTAACATCCAATATGACAAGAGTGAGATATCTACTTCGATTGGCTTTCGGTTGCGTATCACGTCTATACTTATTAGTCTCTCCGTTGAACAGAAAAACATTTCAGAAATAAGATCAGTATTGTCAAAAATATATGCGAAGTTATTGACATTTATTTCAAATTACATTTTTTTACAGAAACTATTATATTTTTTCTCGCTTTGTCTAGACATACAGGTAAGCTATAAAATAAAAATACTAGACAAACAGGCAAGCCATAAAGTTGCGATATGTTAAACCACAAAGAACTTTCTTGGTTAGTTCAGCTCGGTTGGCCTGGGTTGGATTAAGTGGTTTAACGCAACAACCACTATGCTGATTTCTGCTACGCAACTACATGGAACAACACTTTGTGTAATCCACAAATTATGTCTGAGTCCAGGTGTTCTTTGTCCGTTTCATTTATTTTTTTAAAGTCTCACACGACACAGGATATGCATAAATTCATAATGCGAGAGTTGTCTTTTAAAAAATATAAAAAAACATGACATATCAAATCATTCACATACCTACATAATTAATTGCATTAAAGATAGAGTAAAGATCATTATCATCAGCCTATCGCAGTCCAATGCTGGACATAGGCCTCTCCAATTTCACGCCACTTAGTTCGATCTATATAGATACGGAAATATAATTTGTTAGATCTATTTAATAATGTCTATGTTCTCTATTCAACTGCCTCTGTCTTGTTGCTCTAGCTCCGGCTATAGGCATGATTAAAATTTAAATTAAATATGTTTATGGCATTAAACACTCATTAAATTAGCTATTCTTGGACACAAATGAACTGATTTGAGTGATACAAAGGCCTAACAGTAAACTTGTGTCAACAAATTAATTTGTTACTTTTCATCACGTGAATGAGGTTAAAAAATCCCTAAACCCCCGCCTCTCCCTTCCTCAGCCTCCTCGATTTGTATTGCATAGGTTGTATATAACATAGCTTGATTTCTGAGACAAATGGCTACGAAGCCGACGAAGAAACTTTAAATAAGTGATTTCGTGCTAGTTTTATCAGAAATTAAGTGCAATATATAACAAATATAAAAAAATTCGTAATAAAATATTTCTCCTAAATTTTAAAATGATACAAGTGAGACAGATCAATTTAAGAACCATAAGCAATAGGTGCTCTGTACGCTCATTTGCCTCATACTTTTAAAAAATACAAAGAATAACAGTAAAGTTCAGACGAATACCTTGCGAAAATAAAATCACAGAGTATAAATTTTATAGTAGTAATGCACTAAAAGTTAACGCTTCTCAAAATGACTTTATAATATTAATTGAGATTTTATAATAACCCTTAACTTTACCTTTCTCGTTTATTAAATTATTTCTCCACCAAATTACTATGGAATCTCTCAATTGACTTGGTGGTTTTAACACTTACTTTTGTGATAATATTTGTCTATTTTATAAAGTAGTTTTTCCTAAAGCTAGATAAGAACATTAAAAATTAATATACAGAGCGAGGCTCTGGGTTGAGTAATTCCAGAGGATCAATGGAAGATGGGATACTTGGATAACTCTTACCAAAGTATAAATAATTCGTGCCTCTATTCATTACAGAAATTAGAACATTATTTCCAATCATCCCTGCTTCTCAGGTAAGAGGATTAATACTACCTTTGGGTTGAGTTGACGAAAATGGTGTATTTATTTGTTTATTATGTTTTTATTACGGCTCCGTCCGCCTGTATGCCGGTTATCACGGCAATTAATCAAAAATAAAAGTGAAATACAGCGCAAGCACTGTTTCACACCGGTTTTCTGTAAGGCCGTGTTATCGCTCCGGTCAAGCCGGCCCATTCGTGCCAAAGCGTGTAGTAAAAAAATTAACAATTTAGTCGTTTTTTGTAGGTTGTTACAATTCTTATCTGATGACCATTTTTGATTGTACAAACTTACATTTTCATCATCTTTAAAATTAAAAAGGTCTTCTATTTTATTTCCTAAAAGTTGGGCAGCGATGATAATATGAAGGCAGTATCTTTACAACACAATGACAACTGTTTATTAACATCAAAGGCAAGATGTGAACTTCTTAATTGGCGGTATATACCTACGGGATCGTGGAAAATTATGAAAGCCTTTCATTAATCATGACATGCGGAAATAGAAACCTTAAACGCCGCGACCCAGATCCTACTGAATTGATTCTTACGCTTCCCACCCACATCTGCTGAGATATAACTATTATTCAATGACGCAGCAGCAATATAAGAAACGTAATACATTTTATCGAGAGATTTTATTTTCATCGACCTGCTAATTGAACTGGATTTTCATTACACTTTAAAGCAGCTGAAATATCCTTTATATATATATTTTTTTGGGCGTAATATTCTAGTTAACATTACTTTATGTATTTTATTTTATGAATCATTAGTAGTAATGTAGTACTGTGTATTACTACTATACTATACTCCTTCTCGGAAAGTGTATTTTTGCGTTTTGAAATCTGAATGTAAAATTCGTTTCTATCCATTAGAGGATAAAGTAAATTGAATTTAGAACGCCGTGTGCACTAAGTTTGCGAATTCAAAACGTCATTAAGCCTATTTACTTCTACCTCCATGGTGCCGAATTTATCATACAACCTTTTTTAATTTGTTCAAAACTCAGACTCGGAATCTTTCTGGTGTATATTTTATAATTTGCTTTTCCCCCGTAATTTTTATTTCACGTCATATTGTGAAAATAAAACCTTAAAGTAAAAACAAAGATTTGAAAATAAGCAAAAAATCTAAATTGACTAGTTCTAGTGACGAGAAAGTTTACTTGACGCCAACAGAACTGACTGAAATTGTTAAAAATGCGCAAATGAGCTTTCTCCCTCAACAATCACGTGAGAAGTATTTAAAGCAGTACAATATATTTGGCATATAGCGACTAGTTAAAGGAGCCAAAACTTTCTCAGAAAACGCATATTTTATTGAAAACTATTCTGTAATACTTACCTATCATAATGTAGTGCTTAATACATATTAATACTTAAACTGAAATAATAGCATCTTGTGATTGTAAATGCTTACTTTGCATTTAGTCATTTCCTAAGGGGGATAAAAAGTTAGGTGTTGCAGTCGAGTGCAAATTTTTTCACCTCGTGCTCTTTTGATACCCTCGCTGACGCCCAGGATTCTAATTTTTATTTTTATTTTCAATTTTATAATCCTTCGCTTGCTCGGTCTTCAAAATTAAGCACACAGCTAAAAAGCAACTTTGCAGTCTTGTATAACATGTAACTATGGTTATGCTATTACGAATAAAATATGTAGAACGTAAACCAATCATAGTGAACTTTGTACTTAATTGATTTACCTACAAACTGTACTAAACTACCTGATCGAACCTGGAATTGTAGAATAGAGTATTTTTGAATAGAAAAAACTATTTTAGCTTTTGGAAAAATGAGGCAACAAAATTTCTGTGTGGACCCTTTATTACTACTTCTCAAATTTCATGACCTTTCGATACACACATATATTAAAAACTGAATTTCTAACCTGTGTATATTTTATAAAGAGAATTTAAATTAAAACTTCGATATCTGGTATTCGGTCTTCAACAACATTCAGTTACAAATAACTCAGTGTATATATATTGAGTAAAATTTACTAAGCATTCAGTACTAATCCTACCGTTATCACTGTCACTAAAAGGGATCAACTAATTACTCATAAACAGAACCTGTGTAAATTTTCAAGTGACCAGCGCTTTTGTTATTTAACAACTTTGTGTTGTTTATAGAGCCCTACGAGCAAATAATTGCCGCTTCGAATTCTGTTGTATTTAAATTTATGAGTATACATTTCTACGTTAGATTTTTGCCATCTCATTTTGAATTAAAACATCATTTTAGCTTGTAAAGGCTCGCTATAAAATATTTATTTGTGTTTATATAAACAAAAAGAGAAAACAATGATAGGAAAAGGTTTTTGCTTACACACGAAGTTTTAAATTTTATGAATGATATTATCTACGTTAAATTTTTGGGGTATCATTTGAAATTATCACATTTCTTCAGAACATAAAATCTGCAAATATATGACTGTCTTATGACTTAATAAAATAGTATGATATAAAGAGAAAGTAAAAAAATATTATTTCTTACACGTATGGATTGAAAATTAAGTAATACCCCAAGTCAGGTCAAGTCACCTTGCTGTAATTGGACTCGGACTTGTATTTTTCAATTAATTACGTTTTGCCATTAAAAATAACATTACTATTCTAATTCAAGTTCATAATAATAGTAACGAACGAGATCTAAAAATTAAAGTTGAACCATATAATTTAGTACTGTGGAACAATTTACTTACTCGAGAAGCCGAGGATCAAACTAAGTGACGTGTAATTGTGATGATGGTAATGATGAAACAATTTACTTATGACTATCAGCCATGTCTTATGCTTGAAATATTTGAATGTCTAGCATGAAACTTTGAATGAATTTAGAGTAATGATACACGAATGTCATTCTCTCAAGAAAAAAGTTCAAATTTGGAAAATCAAAAATATTAAATAGAGAACGAAAAGGAAACAAAGCCCAGTGGAGTCGGGCGAACAATTAAAATTTCCTCCTTCCTTACTCAAAGAATCTCCCACAAAAAAATATCGTGTCTAAAAACAATTTCAGATGAAGCTCTCATAAAGATAGAAGACATAAAAAATACTTTACATTGTAATTAAATCTCAATTCTGTAATGAAATAATTTTATTCACTTAGTATTTTTGAGTTGTCGTATATTGCCTATGACACAATTCTTATCTTAGAGAATATTTTAGACAGCGACTTAGAAGATCTGGCTCAAGCATGTTCCTCATAAAATTTTCACGTTCTTTTAAAGTACTACAGCTGAAAATATTGCTACTCTGTATTACCGCTAAGCCATTTTTCAAATTACTAAAAAACAATTATACCTGAGAAAATATCATTTCTTTTTCATATTTCATGGCTTCTTTAAATTTGGGGTCCGACTTACTCTTGAATTGCAAGTTCTAATCTACATGAAAGGGTTTATTCAATAGTAATTATTATGTTACTTTTCACAGACTTTTTCATGGCCAAGCGAGCAGACGTATCGCCTGATGGTAAGCGATTACTGTCGCCCATTGACCCCCGTAACACCAGAGGTTTCACAAGTACATTGCCGGCCTTTGTGGGATGGGGACGGGGAATGGAGGAAGGATTCACGCCGGTTATCTGTGAGGCCGTGGCTCTCCAATGGTACAAAACGAGCAGACTGAGATTACTGAAACCTAAACTCCTCCTTTCGGTAATTCTGGACTTAGCACTAAAGGTCGACAAGGCACTTGTAATTTGCTGTTGTATTAATATGCAGGTGTCCATTTGAAACGGTAGTTTCCTACTACTATATAATTAAACTGCTGTTTGAAATTACGTAAAATTTACTTTAAAAATACGGAAAAATAGATCAAGTTTAAGTTTAGTGGAAAATTGCCTTATCGCTGCTTTAAGGACACCTGCCATGCTTCAAATGAAATAATAAATGTAGAATGAATATTACACTTTTAAAAATTTAAAAAGTTTTTTTTATCATGTTCTCTTTTATCTAAAATACAGTTTTGACCATCGTAGTGAGATAACGCTAAGTTTAAGTTGAGAAATTATTACTACGTATGTTTTTAACCATAAAACTGGAACAGGGAAAATTTAAGTTTTACGATGCTCATCTCATTCTCATCAACATTATACCAAGTACTGATAAATAAATAATATCCCTTATCTACAACGATTTACATATCGAACAATCACAATGAAACTTTCCCCATGTATACGTAACATAAACTTGGGTATCGGAATTGCTGAATCGAAACTTTCATCAGAAGTTTAATTGACAATCGAAAGAGTTTAATCGGCACTTACATATTTCTGAATATAAATAAAATATAATTAGTTTAAAAGGAAGGCGTTTCGCTAAATATCGTTTTAAAAAAATAATCTTTAATATGTCAAACGGTCAAAAATGAAAATTTATAAAAAAGACTGCTGATGACTCCACAATGCTAATACAAGGTATATATTTGCTATTATATTCTTTTTCTTCTGTGCCGTTTGCACATTGGATAGATACACGCGAAAAATTAAAGTTTAAACCTAGAATGAAGAATGAATTGCTTGGTAGAACAAGTATGACAGCGCAATAAACACTAAGATTTACTTTCACATTCACAACTTACATACGTTACTTATTATTTTTCTTAAAGAAACTGAAAAAAAAGATCTTCACCTATAAATTTTTTACTCACTTTCACTTAATACGCACTCTTTTAAACTTCATCCAAACAGGTATGCATCTTAGATTTTTCTGTTCCTTTTTCCTTTCTTCGTCTTTATCGACTCAAATCCCACTCACTTTAGTAGAAGGAGCTCATAAATTCAGAAACTCCCTCGAGATAAAGTTCAGTTTTACACTTCTGTTGATGTGATGTTCGAGATACGACGTGCGTAAGTAATTGCTGTTACCCGAAACACGTTAGTACGAAGTTAAGTTGAATTTGGTTATCACGTAAACAATAAATTTACCCTATAATGTATAGCTTCATAAAACAAAAAAATACAAACACCTATATACAATCGCCTTGCTTTTTTTATTTGGAACACAGAAACTCCTTGATAGATAATAAACTTATCAAAATTATAACAACTAAAGATTGAAATCAATCAATTAATGCCGCCATTTTGCTTATAAGAACCTTTAAAGATAAAGTATTTATTTGACGTTTGGACTAGATAAAACTGATATTAAGTCTTATTAATATTAAGTTTTTAACAATAACTTTTAGCAAACCAAGCGAAGAATGCTCTATACTAAATGTTTTAATGATAAAACTTAAACTAACTTACTGCTGGGAAATAAGGTTTTCAGAATAAAATTAGAGTGACTCAAAACAGGTACTACAAAAAATAATTATTTTTTTAAACTATTATTCCATGGAAATTTCATGATACGAACAAAACCAACCATCATCGCTTACCACCTGTCCAACAGCTTTTGATCAAATTTAAATTCAATAAATTGCGATTTCAATATTCCACATAAATTTCATAGCGTCTTTCTGGATGGATGGTCATGTCATATTTTGTAATGCAAAAGATTTATCGTAAAATTAGTAGAATGAAATTTATGTAATAATTCCATTGTTTGAAAATACCACTGGACCACGAGAAACGGCATTGTGTTTTATAAGCGCGATCCGTGGTGCCTTCCTGCTCACATAGCGTATACCCATCTCTCTCTGCCCCTAATCTACCAAATTATGTAGAAGGTTCTATGGCTCACAGTCTTTATTAAAGGACAGCGAGGCGGAATTCTCATTATGAGCCTAGTGGTCAAGCTTACATTGATATTTGCCCCAGTCCCTTGAAGTCCTTTGATATGTATTTAGTTAGTACAATATTTACCATACTGAGCTCAAACTTTACATAACCAAGTATATTACTGATAGTTTACAAACTGTTCCAAAACTAATAAGGTAACAAATACTTGTACTTTTACATTAAATAAGAAAACTACTGAAAAATGTATAAATTGTGACTGCGTTTTTTTTACTGCGTTTTAATGTATGGAGCTGCCAAAGTGATTCCACTCTGCCTGATGGAAAGCATAAGAAGAATCCAAAAGTGGTGGTTCCCATACTCATTGCAAATGCAGACAAAGAAACAACGTAGTATGGTGACCCACACCATGGCGGCCTAGTGATGTTTATACAGCATTGAGCTGCCGGTCTCGCACTCACTAACGAAACACGACCGCACGAATGCCGTCATTTCAAGTTGATCTTCTAGCGAGGGTAGTACTCGACCCGGCCTGTTCGTGCTGAAATCACCAGAGCTCTATTACTTACTCAAACTTTAAACCTACTCATGCTCATTAGGTACACTGTTACGACGCGTAAAATGCATAACTCTCACCAAGCTAAAATCCAGGTTACAGAGCAAGCAAAAAAATATACATGTACACCCACACCTACTAGGTTTTTTTTTTAGTCCAATAAAAATTGCTAAGTAGATATTGAGAGATGAATTTTTTAATTACCTTATCAACTTTTTCAATTAGTGGGACTCCGTAATATGTTTCACTCTCAATATGTATTAAGACGATTCTAAATTAAAATCATGGTTTCAAAAATCACTTAACATTCTAATTATAGAATGTGTTTTCATTATATGTTTATTCTGAACATGTCTCTGTTGTCTGTCCCAACTTAATATACATATATCATGGCATTAAGTAAATGAACACAGTTGTTTCAAGACGAATTACATCACTAACATCAATCACATCGTGATACAGACTAAAATAGCATTTCAAATTTACGTCTCAATTATTCATTTGAACAATAATACCTTGTCTCTTCATTAATTGTAATGAAATATGAATATATCTAATATCTCAAAATCACAAGTATTCAGAACCTTATTATTAATATAAGAAAGAAATCTAAGTTCATTCTGGCATTTTAGATTGGTGACAACAAAATTGGTGATTACAATACGTAAAAAAATTCCATCTTAATTTTTGGTCGTTTGGTGGCTGTCATTAGTATGATTTTTCATTGTTGGGTCATTCATTCTGGGATTTTATTTTGGGATCTTTTATATTAAATACAGCTAGCCTATTATTCTCATATACATAATGCGTACAATAATTGAAATCTAAATATATTGTCTTGGTCGAGGCCCTTTTTGGTATTGTTTAAACAAAGGAAGGAACGGCTTTTGTTGTAGTCAGTTTACAGATTCTACAAATATTTATCTTTTAAACGTAAATAGCTACACTGGCTAGGCTGTTGTAATTTAAATCGATTAATGAATTCATTTGAAATATAAATGTAACAATAGACAGTGTTTATCTTAAATGTTTGAATCGCTGTGAGAGCCATACACAGGCATTCTCTTCGGTCAACGTATAAGCCCAAAATGGCCAACGCGTTATACTGCTATGACACAAAATATATATACATATACGTACACGCACATGCATGAAATACTGAATGTTTTTTTTAATTGTTATGTATGAGTTCGTAGTGATAGGCGATTGTTTTTGTTTATGAGTATATAATGGGTATGTGTGAAGATTTCATAACAGACTGTTCTGTACTATATAAAGACGTAATGGCTACTCCCCTCCGTCCAGAGGCCCGTGTAACTTTATGTGTGTAGTTAAATTAGAGCAGAGTATTTAGGTCATTTATTTTTTGAAAGTTTTATTTGCAGAGACGATGATGGTAGTCTCGTAAGACTTCTTGCTCACTTTTTCATTCTTTACTACAATTAGTTATACAATGAGTAAATATGTAAATTTAACTTATTTTATTAATTGGTAAATAATTGTATGGCTATTTATTTCTTATAATCAGTGATTAATTAATCACAAAGAATCAATAATACTAAATATAAACGTTATTAATTTTTGACAGTGTATGAGTAATAAAACCGTGTGAGAGCCACGCTTCGACATGAGTGGGCGGGCTCGACCGGAGTGATACCACGGCTTCATAGAAAGTCGGAATCGAAACAACGCTTGCACTGTGTTTCACCCAGTGAGTGAAGATACAGGAGGTCTATACCCCAATCCCTCCCTCCATTCCCCATAGGCAAGCAACGCACTTATGACGCTTCTTGTGTACACGGGTGGCGGTAATCGCTTATCATTAGGCGATACGCCTGCTCACTTGCCCCTTATTCCATAAAAAACATAATTATTTTAGCTCATATTTTTATAACTCCCTGATAATTATATTAGCTCATATTTGAGCTATCACAGATTACAGATTTTAGAAATGTTTTCTAAAAATAAAAATATATTATATCGCAACCAACTTGCCTTATTAGTCGCTCTACCAACAGCCTAGTCTCTTTACTACAATGCCACGTAGCAAAAAATGGCTAAATACTCTATATTAATATAGCAAAGCACATAAAGTAACATGGGCCATAACATCTTTTTCCGATACAGATCCATTCTGTAAACTAAAAGATATACAGACCGAGCATTGGTCGGGTAAGTAGCATAATTTACATAGCCACATACATATTGAATGTTTTAAGCTGCTTGGTTCTTTCAATCCCGTAAATTTTATTTGTTTCTGTTTTATCTGACATGGAGTGGACTACATTACGAAATACATACATTCATTTGATTGTTGTCATATTAATACACAATTAAAAGTTTATAAAAAACTAGTTTCAAGATATATTTTTACCGAATAGAAATGACAGTTTGTAAAAAATTAACCTAATGAGAGTTGTAGTGGTTACGAGAAACAAGTGTAGTAACACTAAAATATTAAGAAAATATAACGCGACTGCGTTATATTTAGAAAAAAATTTTTGAGAGTACTTTTTCTCCCCAAAAATCCTTAATTTTGTTTTTTTTAATGTTGATGTACCCAGTGTCATTCTCGTGACTAAGATGAATCTATTGACACCACTCACATAAAAATACGAGAAGCCGTTTAAGCTCTAGCGCGTGCCTAAGAAATAAACATAAATACAACAATCGAAAAACATAACCCTTCTTCTTTCGCAGTCGAGTTAAAAAAAGGTGTTGTCTTCTATTTACCACTGTATATTTTTTTAATATATCATAGTTATTTTAGTATATAATTAGACCCAAAAATTTACATATGTTTCAAGTAACGTTAATCCAAAATTATTTGTTAGGTGTAGGATTCAGTAGATTACAAACTATGAATATTAATAGGATTTATTGCGATTGGCCTAGCCAGTTGAACTGAATACTAATCAGTGGTTGGTAATATTTAGCTTAACGTTACATAAATTGGATGCACCCGTATCCAAAGTATTTCAAATGTAAAATTTATATTTATTACCGATGTGATTGAAAGGATACCCGCATTTATTTTGATTTTCTAATTCTGTAAATAAAATGTTGTTATTCAATAAGATAAATGGAGGTGAAACGTAATTCTGATTTCGATCATTTATTCTGCAATTAGGTTACATAAACTCATTTTGCATGTTAAACTATTTTTGCTCCGTTTAGCTTTTCCTAACTGGACTAGCCCCGAGAAGAAATAACAAAACAAAGTCGGGGACCATCATTACTTTAAAATTCCAGACCATCTTCCTGTAACAACAAAACAACGAACAAACAAAGAACATTCTATCAGTAAATAAAATAAAAACGATAACTTTGAATTTAGTCACAAGTGTCATAGTTTAACTTTAGTTTTAAAAGTGAATTTGTGCCAAATTATTAATTATTGTAACATCAAAATATGAAATAATTTTAAATATAAAAACCAACATCAATTATTATCTTTATTTAAATAAAAATGAATTACTGAAACCGAATTGAACTTTGTACACATTTACTTGGAGGTATTAGAAGTAACATAGGAGACTTTTTATTAAATGCGAGTAAAACCACAGGTAAAAACTAGTAATATACAAAGATATGTTAACGTTAAGGAGGTTTCCATTTCTTTTAACAAGCGGCTGGTTCTCTCCGCTTCCAAATGGAACCTTCTAGAACATTAGAGAATTAAGTAATTTATAGTCAATAGAGTCAAATTTGTAAGGGTATTTATTACTCTTTTACGCAAAAACGGCTGAATCAGTGACATTTAGCACAAGGATAGGTTATAGTCTGGAGTAACAAATAGGCTACTTTTGATCCCAAAAAATTTAGTATTCCCGTAGTATGTGATGGATATGACGCAGCTAGTAGGTAAAATATAACAGTAATAATTTTGTCGCCATTTTTTTATTAGTAGGATACCACTATAATTAATTTAAATTCTTATGATACACTAAGTCATAAATAAAATTTTAAAATAAAAAACTATACAATTATTAAAAGTAGCATTTAACTTTTTTTAAATACCTACTAAAGCAATACTTGTAAAGTTATAAAATGATTAATAGATCAGATTATCGTCAGAGAATTTCTCTTTTCGGAAGTTAATTAAAAACGTTGTCTGGTTCGTTGTTAAAATTAACTCTGTTGACTGCACCCGTGCGCCGGTTATAAAATATGCATTATGCAGCCTTGAAACAAAAGAAAAAGTCTTGAAAAGTTCAATAACTCGAGACAAGAGATATCCGAGACCTAACCCGTTAAAGATTTTTCACATACGACTTTTATATAAAAACCACCATTTTATGGAGATACAAAAGCTATGGAATCATGAGATGAATAAGGATAGTGATACTCCTTATTCTTAATCCGTCATAACACTAAGAGTGTTATTACTACGGCACCATTATCATGGTTTAAAAACGGTTTTATAAAAAAAAAAAATGGTAGAATTTTATATCAATGTTAGTGTTTTATTTATTTATTACTACTGGTAATAAAAACTGCGTTGTGGTGTGATCATCAAAGATTATTATTATTATTTATTTATTATTAGTTTTAAGAGACATGATTCTATAATAATACATTCCAAACATCCATCCGCATGGCCTTTGTGATCCACAATAGGTTGCGATATGCAGTCGGGTATATTTGTTAAGAAATTATCTATACATGAAAACTTGTCGTCCCTTATAAATTCAATTGTAACAATCAGATGCCTAAAATTATAAAATAAATGAATAAAATCTTTTTGCAAAACACTTTAATAAACAGATGCCATGAGTTCGCTATTAACTTTAATGAAAAATTTTTACTGTAATAATATTGACCTCACCTAATATCCACCTGCTATTTATAATGTCCGTAAAAACTCTATTTGCTACATAATACATTCAGATTAATCGTAGACGATTTTGGAGATCAACAACAAAATTAAGTTTAAATACACATCGTGTCGATGACGTATCGTTAGGAGTAAAAGTATTTTTCTTCGTCTCATATAGTTTCTAATATCCTGCTTGTTCCACTCCACAGCGTAAACTTATCGCAGTCAAGTGACAGGTGTGACAGCACAATATGATAAACCATTGCGTTAGCTTAACAATACGGTAGCACTAAGGATTTTAGATACCGATAGTATCAGTGGAATGAGTGGAGTTACACACATAAGCATTATGAAAACCATATTTATATATATATAAAAATAAATATATATATGTGTGTGTGTGTGTGTGTGTGTGTGTGCGTGCGCGTGCGGTGGGTGTGTGGGTGTGCGTGGTGTGCATGTGTGTCTGTGTGTGTTTGTGTTTTTTTATATATACAAGCATACAGAGACTTTTTTTCATGTACCCATAGTGTGACTCTAACACCTTTAATTATCGTTGCTCTTACTATGAACTCGTGTCAAGCTATTTTAAGTGAGAGATTTGCCATGTTTATTTTCAAGAACAATAATACAGTACAATTTAACGTAAAATTAAATATTAACTGTAGCGCATTTTGTAGGTTTCGCCAAAAGCACTTCTAAATTGATCCAGATCCAGATTGTATATAAAAAATATACAAGTTAAAAAACAAATAAAAAAATTATTGTTCGCTTTATCACATGCGTACATTTATCATGGACAAGATTACTAACATTCAAACCTCATTTTATACACAACATTTTATTACTAGCAATAAAGCTCTGTAGATGGATTTGCTTCTTAAGTGCACATTTACATTTTACTTTATTTAATAAAATCCTCATTTCTTAGCCGTAGGCTCTCGTAGCTCGTAGAGTTAAGTGCTACGTCGTCGTAGACCCATGAGGTACATGCAATAAACCGATTCGGTAATAACTTGAACATTAATTTGTTGCATTACGATATGAAGCCGATTCCAAGAGCTTTAAAATGATTGATATCATTTTCTCGATGTAAATATGGCAGGCATATTTATTTATGGAATATGGAGTATAGTAACATATTATCTGGTGGTCAATGTATTATTATTATTAATTTATTTCTAATAGAAACCTTAATTCATAAAATTTCAGCATAACTGATCTATCATCGTAAAAAGCGTTCTTATATTATAAAAGTCAAAATCAACAAGAAAACGTTTAAAAACGAAAAAAAAATTCTTAAAAACTTTTCTAATTATAATTACAAATCTATTGAAACCACACTTAACTATAGTAGAACATACAAACATACATAGACTGCCAAAATTATTACTATTCATTTTGCCTTTGCCGTAGTCGTTTGCCTAAAAAATGTTAAAGTATTTCGAAAGTCTCATTACGATGCTCGCCGGATTGGCCTAAGAAAGAAGTCTAACTATTATTTATCTCTAGATCTCCATCTATTTAATTTTAAGTTATAGACCTAAAACAACTTCGAAATAACACAATGGAAGGAAATGTATATGTACGACCCACGATTTCAGAAGGAACGTGACGGCTCAACCTATGTAGCTATCGTGTTTCGTTAGTAAGTACGAGACCAGTGGCCCAATGATGCAATGATGCCAATAGGCTGGCAGGGTTTGGATCACTATGCTACATTCATTGTTGCATTGTTAACATTGATTATGAAACAGGAACCATAAAGTGATAAAGTACAGTAAAGCAAAATAAAAACACAGTCCAGTAAAGTTCAAACTCAGAGCATAATTCTTTGTACTTTTATTCACAGTACATCTATAAAATATTGAGGCCCCTTTTCGAGTGGTTCTCCTTTAGACACAACCCATTGGACGTCGGGATGGTTATTTTGGACAGTAGCAACTAAAACCATGATCCATCTCGGTAACCAATAGTCAAAGAACCAGATTTATCATAAAAAAGAAATCTCTGGTGGCCCACCAATTGTCTGAATGTTAGATTGGATTAAGTCCCAAAAAAAGTATTTATGTCAGTTGTCTAGCACTCATAACACAAACTCTGCTTAGCTTATGACTAGATGCTGTAGTGTGCACGACATATAAAATGACCGAATTTTATTTTGAAGAAAATATTCCCTGTTAAAATAAATGTTATTTCATTGAACAAATGTTGGCTTTGTTGATCCTTGAAGATGAATAATCAATGGCAGTAAACCAAAGCTTCGATAAAGAATTTGTCGTTGGCAGTTCTTACACTAGGTGAGTGAAGTACGAGCGATAAATAGACAATAGGGGTCTCAATTGGCTAAAGAATAAATGAGTACAATGAAAAAAATTAAACATTTAATAAACCACTTTATTTTTCTTAATTTATTTCCTCCCTTTTATTATAATTTGAAGAACACAGTTTTATAATTTTCAGTTACTTCATCTTTTTATATAATTGGTACTTATTACAATCATTTATATTTAATACACCAATTTACATAAAATATAGCCTAACTAACAATAAAATTGTATATTATTTAGAAATTGTAAACGGGACGATTTTATTTACGTTTTTTTAGAGTTTTATTTCACTTACCATTACCCTATTTATACACAGTTTTCCCGCGTGAATGTTTGATAGTAGAATATACAGTGAGACTTGATTAAGTGGGATCTTGATTAGTGAGAAACCTCCATAAGTGGAATTCATGCTGAAGTTCCAATACTTTGAATTACTGCACTGAATTACATCTGCTAATGGGGCGAAGCAAACCTCTATATCTGGGATTCGTTCTTTTGATTTTATCGTCATAGTTCCCTTTATAACTAAGACAGAGAGTAAATTTTAAACATTTTAACCTCTGTAACTGAGATAACATCGTTTTGTTTGTTTAAAAATGAAGAAGATGTCGACCAAATGGGCTTGAAGGTAAATTTAGTAAAAATTTCTAAAAGCGAAGCTCTTTTGCACAGTTATTTTGAAATGATCTATAATAAATTTTATAACGACTAAAAACATCTAATCGCTGATGTTTTCAAAAGACAATCTGAAATGACTGATTTTTGACAGATTTTTATAATTGATACAGAATGTTATGAATATGTTTAAATTTTTAGAAAAACGTGCTTGAAGAGTTTTTTTATTACATTTACTGCCTTTTTTTATTGCCTATAAAAATTTAAACTCGCTTATAATGTTAACAATTTTTTTGTGATTTTATTTAATAATCGCACCTTTATAACTGAAATAACCTGTGCTCTGAACTCTATGAATAGAACCATCTGTAAATGAGACAGATATTTATTTATACCTGGATATCTGAGACACTGGGCAAGTGGAAAACCTCTATAAATGAGACAAGTTTGCCTCGATGTCTCATTTAACCAGGTTTCACTGTATTGAATTTCTTTCAAACTTTTTTATTTTTTTTAAATCATTTTAATCATTCAATTAGCGCGGGAAAAGAAGTGCATAAAATAGACGTTGTTTATTTAGCATTCACTTTTATTGGACACAAAATATGTTTATTTAATTTCTACCACATTGAGATAGATCCAAAAACAAAGTGATCAACACAGACGATTACAATTATGTTAAGGAAACATTTAATTTAGACTTTCTTTGTACAGGAAATTTACTACAACATATATTTTTATCTGTTATCATCTACACTATTCTAAAAATCGTACGAAGTCTATTAAAATAAAAGTATTGCTCTATGATTTTATATAAAATTGCTTTGGCACTTTTCTTTATTACAGAATAAAAATCTTTAGCGTCATATAATACATACATAATAATATTACACCAATTAAATCTATACCAATTATACAGATACAATAATCATAAATATTTGCAGAAAACTTTTTTAAGCAATGACAAATAATTTTAAATATTGAAATTTTATTAAATAAATGAAAAAAGTAAGTGTGATTTAGGAATCATCAAGGAAATTGTTTTGAATTATGTTTTTATTTTAATATTTAAATAATTTTTTTATGACACACCAATAATAAAGTGTAATAAAAAGGAACGAACATACGTGGAGTTTGTTTAGTCAATCTAAGAAAATGTATTTGAAAAGAATTGATTCTCATAACATGTAGTGACGGTTTCCTGGAGAAATGTTTTATTTAATTTTAGCCAAACACTAAGTTCTTATCGATAAATTATCGGGACTATAATTTCTTCTCATCTTTCTATAATAGTTTATATTTATATATCTGATAAATGAAAGTTACATAAAATAAATAAAACAAGTGAATTCAGTCTTCATAAATAATGTTTAATATATCTACATTGAGATATATACTCTGAATATACGATTTATATTATAATAAGTGATCTAGAAAGGACCCAATTGGCACAGCTTTATTTAATTAATATTCTTATCAGACTAATCTTTTACATTTATACCTACCTACTTGGTGTTTAATTTAATAGGTAATTTATTTATTTTTGTATTTTTATTCTCATAAAAATATATTTTTATTTGTTCCTATTTGCAAGTTGTGATACGAACGCTACGGAATACCAAGATTGAAAGTGCCTTGTATTACGTCTACAATCTCGAATTTTAGAATTGAGCTTTCTATATTGACTTACAATTGATGAAATAAAATTACATAATTTTAACTTTAAAATACAGGTAGGGACAGTACAATATAGACTCTATACACAAATTAAGAAGAATTTTTCACTTTTCACAATCTACAAAATATTTCTTTAAGTTACTTTATCCTTCTCATGTATTAGTAAGTACCCTTTAAGTTCGTTTATTTTATATTTTAGAAGACCACAACTACTGAAATAGATAAATCTGAAGGACATATGTACAAATGTATAATGTTGATGTACTTATGAATATTTACAAAGTAGTCTTGAAACAGACGACAACAGCGGCCATATGTGAGATATGTCGGGCAAGATGTGCGTGGCGCAGCCGCTCGTAGTCCAGGGCACCGAGGCATGACGCGAGGGTCGCTCGGCGGGAAGCTTGCGCGGAGGGCAGGAGCGTTCATATCGCGGGCAGCAGCGGGCTCGGCGAACGCGGCAGTCGTCGCACGCTGGCGCTCCACGCCTCCCCCATCATATCCTCGTCTCCCTGCACACGCGCACTCGACATACTCTCAGCATCACACTCCTCAACTTCCCAACTCTGAGATCGAGAGTTTGATATCGTTTACTATGAGTAGGGCAGCTAGGATAGCTCTAGGACGCCACTACCACAGAAGAGGAAATTAACGACAGAAAGTTCCAGTCTCATCCTCGTCATGCATCAGCTCACAGGCATTCTTAGTCTACGGCTCGCGAGGGTCTAAGGAGTACTCGTGCGGGACTGTGCGAGTGATTAAATCACGTATTACGGTGTCAACACTTACATATAAGAAGTAATTACCATCATCGTGTGTGGCGCAGGGGGGCCGGGTGGCGCAAGTGTGGGAGGAGCCATCGGAGGTGGCGGAGCAGGCGGTGGCTCGGGAGACACGGCTGCTGGTGAAAACGACGACGGCGCTAGTGGCGATTGCGCTATGGAAATTGAAATTATTTTTGTCATAGGTATTGAAATCAGATTTTTAATTTCCAATTTCTGAATTATACATCGTTTGCTATTGTAAAACCAGATATTATTAAATGACAAGAAACCTTCATCTGTTTCTAAAACTACCTGTCGTCTGTATTTTTCCCACCCCGATTACAGTAATAAGGAAGAAAGGATAAGTAAAAACAGAGATTGTAAAAAAAAAAATTTTTCTTCATGATCAGATACTCACCAGCCGCAGTCAATGCCAGCACGAACTGACTCCAGTGCACACAACAACCGCAGCACAACTGTAACGCTGCTCGACGTAACGTTCGGTGCAAAGCCATAAACAGCAGTGGATTTACTGCCGCATGCACGTACGAGATATGTAGAGTGATTTGGAAGTACATCTAGACAGAGAATTTTTTGTTATCGTTCACTTTTAAGTTGCTATTCCAGATGAGGTATTGTGAACGAAACCCTTTATAAAATAATATATTTGTATAGGATAATGAAAGCTAATTCTCTAGTTAAAACAGCATTATTTTCAGAAGTTGTGGACACATATTATTTATAAATGTATTAGATCAGAACATAATGTATATTACATTTTAAGATATTATTGTACGATACATTGTTTGTATTCCTTAATATTCAATTTAAAAAAATATGCTTATTCAGAAAAAAGCTTCAAAATTAGTACAGTTAAGTAAGTAGCATATTAATCAGCATTAGTAACGCAAGGAAGTGATTAAACGTCAAATGTAATTAGGTAAAATTAAGAAAAAGTTTCGAAAACAAAACTACCGAAATATGAGGTTAAAGTATTCAAAAACTTTACTTTAAACTCAGAATATACTACTGAAACTTTATTTTAATAGTAAAAAATATTTATTATTCCCAATAAATAACACTTACTTCATAAGCAATGTGTGACGTAAGAGCCGGGTGGTGTAGCAACGTGATAATAAAGAGAGGGCCCCAAAATAGTATATAGGCTGCAGTAATGACAAGAAACATGCGAACTCTTCGTACGCTTTCCCTCTCGGCTCGAGCTAAATAGCCTGGTAGACGGCGGCCTCCTCCTAGTGGCAAGTTAGCACTACCCGATGGACGGCCATCTGACAGAGTTCCATCGACAGTCTGGAAGAAATAATGATTTTAAAAATGCCACGGGATAAAAAGTTGAATTTAATATTCAAAGAAGAACTAAATTGCAAGACATATTTTAGAAGCATCCAATAAGATCACAGTACTATTTGGTAATTATAAATTTTAACAACTATATATAGTTATATTAGACTTGGATAGTATCAGTTCAAAAGTTTTTTGTAAATTAAAAACGTAGGCAATAGAGATCAGCAACTGAAAAGCCTATTAAGTGGAATAAAAATAAAAGATTACGTATTTTATTAATATTGTAGAATAATAAATTGTGAAGATAGTGGGAAAGGGTGCTGTGGCAGAAAACACTAGTGAGGTTATAATGACAACAATGAGTACAAGAAGCATGCATCACAATCCTTACCCTCGGTCCAACGCTGTTTGGTAGTGAATCCATGCGCCTGTTGTCTGCTGCCATGCTGACAAACGTGGTCACTAAACCAGCTACTCGGACTGCTACTACGTTAGTCTGCATGCGATAAGATTTAAATTCATCGAACATTCAAATACGCATTTGGCAAAATCGAATATTCAATGGTGTTTAGCTTTTAGGTATATTGAAGCACGGGTATTTTTCGAAGATGCCAACAGCCGTTTCAAGTCAGGTGAATTCCAAAAATTTTAATCTTATTTGCGGTGTACCGCAAAGAGTTTTGGCATTATACCAACAAACATTCCTATACCGGTCAACGTGATACATACTAGTGTATATATACGCGAAGTAAGGCAGCAATTTGTAATTATGTAGATGACCTCGTGAGTTTCACGAACCGCACACACTATTTCTGCAATACCTTCAATTGTGATCCTTAGCATCGCACTACAAAAATTGTTACATGTCTTTCAAAACAACGACTATATACGTGACTCTATTTTTAAAGCTATGGATGACATGTCATGTTAACAACATTACTGGGCATTTAAATGATGATCATGGAGAAATCGGTTTTGTGATAATGACAGATGAAGCAAAACAGCCTATACAAAGCCATTAACATTTAATTTCTTGTAAAAACTAACCTCTCCATGCCATTTGTCACCTAGTTGGAGGAGTTTTTATATTAGTGATTAATGTTATACGAACCTTTGTAAGGTCCCGGTGGAGTTTTTTCAAGTGAAAAAGTGTCAATCCAACGCAGACAGCGTTAACGCCTATCCAGAGGGCGTTAAGCACGTAATGCCTGAAGGGTCCTCGGACTAAAGGGCATGATGGAGCCGGTCCGTATGACGAATAAGAACCGGCACTGGCAGCTAAAGCCCCCGATAAAAACGTAGGTCCGAGGTTTATTGTGATCGATGCGAACCAGATCATGAATGTACCGAAAAGGACGCACTGCGAAAGAAAAAATAGTACAAAAACTGAAACATTAATTACATTTAAAATAGAGTTCGGTAACCTTACCTGTGGACTATCCATTAATAAAGGAGCAGTTAAATCTTGTTCTTCCTCGTTTTCAGGAAAAACGGGACTGTCATTGAGCACTGTAGTTAGCATGTTCACTGTTGACACAGTCACCTAAAAGATTAATTCAATAAGTAGAAAATCCTATGACTTTTATAAACCAAATAAATATTATAAACAGTTACAATGACCATTTGACTTAGTGCAGAGTGCGCTCTAACGAATTTTATGGCTTTTATCTTATGATCAGTAAGGTTCTTGGTAAAGACTCAACTTTTTTTTACATAAAGTATAAGTTAAATGCGTATGAAGAGTGCCTCTGCCTCATTGGTCTGCCAATCGAAATTACGTATGCGACTGCCGATCGAGAGGTCTCGAGTTTGAATCCTAGATCGGGCCAAAAGTGTTATTGTATTTTTCTGATTATAGGAAAACTTAATAACAACTCGGAGTTTGGAAGTTGAGGTCTGAACCCCATGCCTCGGAGAGCACACAAAGCTGTCGGTCTTGCGCCTTATCTCTTCCCAATCGTGTCGATTAACCATCCCATCGGATCATGAGAGAGAGGGAACAAAGTGTGCACCTGTGTTTGCGCACACACTTGTGCACTATAATATCTCCTGTATAATTGGCTGGTCTCCATTAAGATAGGCCGCCGAGGCCATAATCGGCTAGGAGAACATCACGAAGAGTTGAATATGTTTCCGTTTATACTAAAACATGCTAAGGCTACAAGCAGAATTATTTTTTACGCATTGCAATGAAATCAGTTCATACTACATTAGACTTAATCTGGATATATTAATACAGTAATTTAGATAAGTGGAGGACTTTTGTACACAGTTTTTCTCAAATAACTCGATCTCTTTAATTTTATTAATTATCAACTGTTTTTTTCCTAAACATCTAAATATCGTGAGAACGAATTTTAAAACGAGACTCATAGTAATGAAACGCTTATTGAAATTAAGATTAATGTACTCATAGGTAAATTAAATATTATTGAAAGGTAAATTAACAAATATTTGTGAGCATGAATTTTTATAAATCGATTTATAACAATAAAAATTTTATATGTATTAAAGAACCTTCAGATTATAACAAAATAATTCAATGAATTACCAATGTTATATAACTCTTATTTATAAGTTGGCACCTAAATTAAACTCCTAAAATTATTCTCGGCGCTCAGTCGTCTGTCCAAACTGAAGTTAAACACCGATAAATTACTTTTATGTTCGCAACTGCCGCCAGTTCCCAAGAAACCTACTTCTCCCAGACGCGATTTGTTATTTTTGCATTCTATTGGCTCATCTGTGTCTGACGACACTTTAGTTTTATACTTTTTTATACCAAAACTTACTGATCCCTTTTGTTATTTTTTATCGGCTATATTTCTTACAGAATTTGTTGAACTGTTATCAGAATAGAAAAGAATATTTGAGTTTTATGTATTACATAAAAAAATGTAATAAAGTAACACAGTAAGATAATATTCCCCAACCCGCACTTGACCAGCGTGGGGACGTATAGCCAAACCTCTCCTGAGAGGAGACCCGAGCTCAGCAGTGGGACATTATGGGTTGTTGATGATAATGATGATGAAGATAATAAAACTTTTGCTTGGAACCATAAACTTATAGCTTTATTTATATATTTATGAAGCCAGGTTAATAATTAAGAACAGTTTTTGTAACTTAAAATATCACTTAAAAAATTAACAGCCTATATATTCAAAACATGGCTTTAGTTATCTAACGGCTTATCAAAATCTTAAATAGATAAAGAAAAAAAAAAAAAACTCCACTGTTGTCACAGATTGCCTCGGTGGCGCAATGGTAGCGTATGCGACTGCTGAGTTTGAGGTCTCAGGTACGATTCCCGGCTCGGATCAAATGTTTGTATAATCTGCAAATATTTGTTTCGGAGTATAGGTGTTTTCTATTTATAATATGTATGTATTACAAAAGAAACTTATATATGTACAAAAGAATATTATATGTGTATTTACGTCAGTTGTCTAGTACCCATAACACAAGATTTGCTTAGCTTGGGACTAGATGGCGTTGTGTGAGTTAGATATTCGAAATATTGATTTATTTACTTAAATCTCACTTAAATACAGACTTACCTACACGTCACTAACGTAAACGTAAACGTAACCGTTGGTGACGTGTAGGTATGTCTGTGCGACCCGGTGATTCAAAGAAATTGAATATCATACATTAACTGTTATTTTTATTACAGTATTATAAAGTCATTTAAATAATCAGCCCTTATTTTGTTGATATTTTATAAAAATATACAATAAATGCTTGCAATTGATTCAGAATGTATTACGAACGACGTCATTTTAAAGGGCTTCGTGAAGTTAAACCATCTGATGAAGATTTGTCACAAATATAATAAGGTAATGTAGTTAAAAACGATGTTTGTCCAGAAAATCTAGTATCAGGACCAAATTCGGATAGCGAAGAGGATTTGAGTTTTTCAGGCAACCATAATTCCGTTTTTAGTTGAGAAATGACAATTGTAACAAATGGAGTATAGAACCCTATCGCCAATCTGTATTGCACTAGAAAATATAAACGGTCTGTCGTAGGTGAAAAGGACCCTCTTGAAATTTTGAGATACTTATTTCAATGAGAGATAATGATAATCATAGACACTTCCATTTACATGGGACTGCTGGTTCTTTATGTAAGTGGGTGACGGAACAATAGAAAAACCAAATATTCTCATCACAAATACAAAAAATATTTGTGCCTGTGAGCACATAGTTACAATTCTTGTTTTACGGTACAAGAAGTGTGTTTCTCAGGGACGTTTTTTTTTTATTTTTTTCTTAGCAGACTGTCTAATTTGGTTTATTTCGATTGATATACTCCATATTTTTATAATATTGTCCTTAATTTTTAAGCATTAAATAAAAACATGTTGATTTTTAGTGTTCTGAGTAAGACTGTATAATATTAAAAAACGAATTTCGATTAATCAAATACTAAAGTTACATTTATACATATGTAAAATTAAAACTAAAGTAACTGTCAGACACTTAAATTATTCCAATATTTTTTACAAAGTTTTTAAATCCTAGTCTGTGACACCATCGTCACCGATGACGTAAGTACAATTGCGGGTTATAGTAATCAAACTAAGTTTCGCAGATAGATTATAATTATAATAAAGAACTTTATACACGTAATACACAACCGTCTATACGATTCTATGACATAGTATACAAACTGCCGATCTTCGTGAGTGTCTTCATATAAATAATTTCTTATTGATCAATAGAAGACCCAAAAACGAGTTCAAATAACGGTTATTTTTCTGGATGAATATTGAGCCCCTTGATCAGCAGCCAGCATTACTAACTACGAGAAAAACAAACCAGTCGAACACTCATATCTTATCTTATAAAAGATTCATAAATAACTTCATTTATATGATAACATGTAATATGGACGTAAAGGAGCGTGGTTCATATAATTTAATGGGTCGTAAGGGTGAGCGGTCCAGTTATCGGCCCTTAATCGACAATATTATACATATTTGTTACCGTTACCTAACATAACCAATCGTTTTTATTGAATTGGTGATTCAAGTTTATTGGTTGTAGAATGAAATAAAAACAAACTATATAAAAGTAAGATACATATTATTACTTGCCAAGCTTTTTACCCGATTACGACGAAGCCAAAAGGAAAATAATGAATTTGGCAGTCTATGTATGTACGTTGTTATGTTCCAACTTAGTGCCTTAACTATGATTATTATAAATATGAATACCTCCACAGACATGGTAAGAACACAGTGGATGCGACCACTTCTATCTTTACCGTTTTATACCTAGCATTTCAGTAGACATTTGGGTTTCATCATTTAGCTTTGAAAGTGTTTTACCTAGATGAATAAAGTGAAATAAATCATGTATATCAAATAATTGAGACTTTCTAAGAAGAAAGAATTGGGTTGGTACCGCACTCCAAAGTTAGAAACAATTTGGACAGACAAATATTATTGTACTCTACTGACGTAAATACTTTCAACGAGCATGTTAATGGATGAAAGAACAATCGTAATGGTTATAGTATACGTAATGTATCGTATTTTGCTTTCAGTTCTAATCATTCTAAATATTATTTTTCATGTTACTTATTAATATATATGTTATGTTATATTTTATACTTAAATTTCATGAAACCCTTTTTACATCATATATCAATTATTTTTAAAGTTTTGAAATAAAATAGTTTTACCAAAAACTTTTAAAGTCCTCAGTCGCCATCGGACAAACACTATCAAAGGAAGAAGAAAAAAGAATACCTTAGTTGTTTATTGAATCTAACTCAAACGAGAAAAATCAATCAGTCTTATCGAGCCATTCTAGTGAGTAACATTTGATATTTACAATCAAACTAATGGAAATGCTTGTAAGATTTCTAAGTAATATTATCTGTCGTGTTTAAGTGACACTCTTATTTTATATAGAATTGCGTAATTATTATATATTATATGGATTATTCACTATACAAAAAAATATGTGATTTATCTCAATGATGGTTATAAAAATAATAATAAAATTATTGATACACAAACCTTTGAAATTGTTTAAAACTAGGACACATAACTCGGTAAACTAAATGTTGTACAGATAAGGTAAGCTCTGACTTCTAAACTAGATAATCTGTGACTCACGTAAGAGTCAGTAGTAATAGGATAGTTTTGTAGAATTTATTTAGATAAACCATATTGTATCATAGAGGAAGTAAGTACGACCTGCCATGATATAAGGTGCAGAGTTCTGGATCATGAAGAAGACACACGAACAACGACTGCACATGAGCGAAATGAAAATGCTCAGGTGAAACCCGCTTGGACAAAGTGCGAAATGAGTATGTGAGGATTGTTTAAACTAGCAATATCAATTGCTAAAAAGTTAAAAGAAAGCCGAATGCGCTGGTACCACCACCTCGTCAGACGAAATGACGAGCACTCGTTCAAAAAGTCACTAAATATCCCTAACCGCCCACGAGAAAGAGTAAGACCACCTGGTCTATGGCGCAGACTTACAAGGAGACCCGACGCCAGCTAAACTGGGAAGAGGGATGAACAAAGAAGAAGAGTATAATATCATAGAAGCACTAGTTTAGTATTCAATTTGCTACTATAAATATTATACGTTTGATATATTATTGTTATTTTTATGTAATAATGGGCAAACGAGCATACATATCGCCTGATAGTATACCCATGGACACCCGCAACACCAGAGACGTCACATGTGCGTTTACGGCCTTTGGGGAATGGGGGAGGGATTGAGGTATGGCCCTCCGGTATTTTCACGCAGTCGGTATTACACATCGGTATTCAGTGAGACCGTGTTATCACTCTAGCCGATTCATGCCCAATCGTGACTCTCGCACGTTAATTAATTAAGTTTTATATTATCTAATTATCTGTGCGATGATGGATTAAAAATACAGCCACAACTCTTATTCATTCCGTGAGTATCGTAAAAGGCCACTAAAGGAGTTAACTACACAGGACAATATTATTGCAAAGAGAAGGTAAAACAGAAAGAAAGCTAATACCAATCCATCTGACAAGCGTGTAAGGTCAGTAGGGAAAAACTTTTTTTCTAAGAAGAGGTATGTATGTTAATGTCTGTATTTAATTTATTTATGTATTTGTGTATACTTTTAGCTACCACGCCTTCTGTTCCTATTACTATTGTAATTGTTTCTGTTTGTGTGTTCCATAATCGTGATATTTCTATTTTTAATGAGTGATATTTGCTGAGTTTTTCTATTAATAATATAATCATCCTCATTTACACGATATTATTATACTGTTTAATACAAAAACTAAACAAATAGAATTAAAGTTAAGATACAAAACTTAAAATATTATTCTAGATATCTACTATAGGGCTTTCCGTTTCCGGCTTTCGAAGTGTCAACATCATAGTGATAACCTCCGATAAAAATTAACCAAAACGAAATAGTTAACGCGATTTCCAGCGGATAGACTCCGTCTTGAACAATATTATAACTGTTGTGAAGTGATTATAAATAATCGGTGGTGCGTGATTACTGGTATCCAGCAAGTATTTACAAGTACAAGATCAACGATTCAAGGTTAGAAAACACAAAAATATATGTGGGTATACAAAAATAAACATACGTTACCGAATCTGTCATCTAGAAATTGTTGCCAGTTAAAGAACTCATTTCTACCATTTTCTACCATCACGTTCCTTTTTACGTAGATAAATTTCAAAACATATACAATGGAAGGCCAATTCAATATATTATTTGAAAAAATGAAAAACGAGATGCAATACCAAAATGCTGAATTAAAAGACTCGATTACAAAAACTATTATGGACAAAATGGACGAAAAATTAATAATCATTATGGAAGAAAATAAAAACTTAAAGATGAACGTGGAAAAGTTAGAAAAAGAGATAACGTATTTAAAAAGAGTTGAAAGAAGCAACAATATTATAGTACACGGATTAGAAAAAATAGAAAAACATTCTTATGAACTTGTACAAAACCTTAGGAAAATCTTTAATCAAGATTTAAAGATTAATATAGAACAGTACGAAGTCAACAAAATCCAACGCCTGGGAAACAAAGAGAGAGTGACCAATAAACCAAGGCCGGTATTGTGTTCATTCATAAATAACTGGAAGAAGAATGAAATTATTAAAAACAAAAGGAATCTTAAAACAATCCACGTTAATGAGGACTACTCGAAAGAAGTGTTGGAAAGAAGGAAAGAGTTACAACCAAAGTTGGTTGAAGAGAGGAAAAAGGGTAATACGGCATACTTGAAACATGATAAACTAATAGTTAAAAAGAACAATACCAGTCAAGAGAAGAGGAAAAGAGAAATATCCGTTTCACCCTGTAACTATAACAACCAGCCAAAAAAGCAACAAACTATAAACACAACTAAGTCTAACAGAACTAATGCTTTTGATATAATGAGATCCAGATCTGACTCCTTTCTGACACTCAATATTAAAAGAAATCAATAGCTACTAAAAAGCCGTAAACGGAAACCAAAACCGATCAAAGAAGCAACCACCAATGAAACAACAAAACAGCAAACTCCCCCAAGCCGACTGGTCCTCGTGGGGGAAAGAGACCACAACCCTCCAACATCAAAAGTTAAAAAGCACCAAAAACCAGTAATATACATAGCATCCCTTAATGCAGATGGGATGACGACATTATATTGACGGCTTGTTAGTAGCTGGAGTATGGAAAAGGTTGGAGGAGGCCTTTGTCGATTGGCAAACAGATCTAGGAAAGATAACCAAGCAACAGATGTTAGTTTAAGTAGTTTATCTAGTTTAAGAGTCCAATGTTATTATTTTATAAGAGAAACGCATTGTAATTAATTAAGAGATCTGAATAAAAGGCTATGTTATGTTATTTATACAGGGTTAATTTAAATTAGCGCATCACCTCTTGCAGACAGCTTTACTACATCAATCCCAACAACATTTGTTCTATGACTTTTTTTAATAAACAGTTTTAAAAATTTATGTTTTTTCATACAAAATTTATTTAGCGCCTCTGAACTCGCATAACTCTACGCTACGTACCTTGCATAGGAAAAATATTGGCACGTGTTGCGGGGCGCGGGGTCATAGGGTGACGCGGCGGCGGCATTGCACAAAAGAAATTAAGAAATTTACCTCAGTCAGTCGTATGTTACGATCAATTAGGAACGCGTGCGCAGCTCGCTCCCGTTGCCCCGTAATCTCGATAAGTGAGTGCCTATGATAAACAGTACTGCGATCCGTATACGAACAGGGAGTTCCCAGTCGGTGGATAGGACGTGGAGGAGCTCGTGCGTGGCCTTCTAGGTCACCAGATATTACTCCTCTGGACTTTTATTTGTGGGGACATGTGAAAAGCATAGTTTATTCCGGTGGTGAAGTGGCTAGCCGCGTCATGTTAATGGACAAGATTGTTGGAACGTTTGAGCAAATTAAAATGAATCTGCAGGTACTGTCACGAGTTGGTGAACAGTTGATTTTTAGGTGTGGTCTTTGTGTTGGGTGTAAAGGGGACTATTTTGAACGATATGTGCGTGATACCAACCAGCATCCGCGATACTTAAATTTACGAGGTAATCTGTAAATACTTATCTAATCCTTTTGTAAATAAGACATTGAATTAATGTAAATAAGCTGATACCACTTTTTAAATACGCCTGCATTAAAAAATAAAAGTTTGCTTTAGTAACATTTTTAAAGGAATAATGATTAAATATGTTTTTCTCGAATGCAGATTTTAGGTTTTAGACTACCGATTCTGTCATTTTTTTAATGTAGCAAGTCCTAAGCCTGATAAAGTATGAAGGGAAAGTGGATTCAGAGTGCGAACGAGTTGTTAGATACATTGTCATTTCGTTTTGTTTCACTGTAGATACCTACGTATTGAGACGTGCTTGGGTTTTAACAAACTTACTTCTTTAAAGAAGCTGAATTCATACATTTAACGTGAAAATGTAATAATGTGAATTAATTTTAAGATAAGTATTACTTTCTTAGTGTAAATTTGACTTCAATCGACCGGCTAAAAAAAGCGCGGGAAACCGAGGTAGCGGCGCCCGGGCATTGACATTTTACGTATTTCTTACAACATACAGGGCAATAAATAACCGAGGGAGCAAACATTTTCTTGTTTTATTTTTTTTGGGTTATTTATCAAGATTTGTAACAAGTCGTAGAACAAATGTTGTTGGGATTGATGTAGTGAAGCTGCCTGTAAGAGGTGATGCGCTAATTTAAATTAACCCTGTATAACTAAATTTAAAATTTATGACAATATTTTATATGGAAATATAGAAATAAAAAATATATTAAATGAATCTATTTCAAAGTAAACTCATAAGTCAATAATGATGGTTATAATATTTCGTTTACACACTTTATAAAGTTATCTTTAATGACGAATAATAACTTACCAGAAGCAAAAAAGCTGTTTCCACAAGTGAACACTTGTAGACAGGCTGACAGCGAAACACGGCGATGCCGAGTGGCAGCAATATGGCTGCGCGCGCGCAATCCACTACCGCTTGGTGGAAGAGGAGACCATGTGACCATCTGATAAATGAAAAATATACCATACCCTTCTATTTATAAAGTTAAAATTACTTTCCGTATTATTACTGACCTCATTATGAATTTTTTTTGTTAAAATTATATGTGTCTAAAATATATTAGAAGTTACTGAATACGATGATTGTTCTCCTGCCACAAATATAAGTCCTGAGTGGGTTTCCAACCTTCCACCTCAGTACTGGTTTTTTTTTATTTTTTTTATTAAAATGAATTAACAATCGCTATTTCTAGGAACACTTTATATTCGACACGTTACTAATCAAGTTAAACAATAAAAATGTCGGTCACTTCACTCAGTGATAGCCTCTATGACTTCCGAAGAACAAAATATAAAAAGAAGAAGTTATAATTCATTCTGTCAATAGACGATATAAAATATCGATGGGCTTAAACATCCATCATCTTGTTTGTCACTTACTAAGAGGTACTGGGAGTGCTCTTCAAACTGACCTTCTCATTCGCTTTCACGCATTTCCCATAAGCGAAAATGAGACACATTACATCCGTGTACTGATTTCTTGGGTAAGGAAAGGCCTTTTTCGGATCTTAATCGTAAATAATATAGTAGGTGTGTATTGGACTATTTTCCTTGTGGAGAGCGGAACTCTTTTCTTATTCATAAGAATACAATTTTACCTTTTTGTCCTGCATTATTGATGTTTCTTAGCAGATAACAGTAGTGTGTTAGATTTGAAAATATATATGGGAACGTGTGCCGTATATGCCTCAACAAAAAAACAAGCTATATTGAATGAATTTGACAATCTGCTTGCTCCTCTAACAATCTGCTTCTCTTGTGTCCATCTTACAATTCTGATTTTGTGAACTCCTCATTCTTTGTGCAGGCTGTAATGCTGTGGAACACGCTCCCACTCGAAATCAGGATGTCTACAAGCCGTGACTCATTTAAGAAGAATGTAAAAAACCACCTTTTTACTAGATGGCAGGAAAGCCTTAATTAGTAAACAACTTAGTACCCACTCACAGTGTACGTATGTAAAGTTTATGTATTAGTGTGCATCATAGTGTATGTATATAAAGTTTATATATTACCGTGTATACATATTTATTTATATTTTTATGTATATATTGTAACTTCACGAATATATATTTTTCTTCCCACCACAATGTATCTACCCCACAAAATTTCTACACCATCCAAAGGTTGGCTGGTAGAGAATGCCTTGGGCATTAAGCCCGCCGTTGTACATGTGTGCATGAAGTTTTAAAATAAATAAATAAAAAAATTGTATAAATAATTTAACCGAAATATTGAACCAACTCGGCGGAGTTCAATATTTAGGACTAAAGTAGTATATCATACTTAGAATTTATTTAATCAGCATCATATTTATATTTATTGTATACTTATATACACAAAAGAAAAGAAAACAAAAAGGTGAATTTCATAATATGTAAATGCAACCAACAACCGGCCGTCTTATCGCTCACTGCGGTTTCTTCCATTCACTCTCTTTGGCTTTTTTGTATTTAAAATGTTAATTATTAAATATCTTTTATAGTTCTTTTTAAAAAAAATTAAGTGATATTATAAGCAACGTGAAAATTCTAGCAGTTACAAAACCGTGTCTGAATACGTTATTAAAAAGTTGGAACTTCAAAATACTTTGCGGCAAAACTTCGTCAGAAACATAATTTAAGTCAAAAGTTTATGTTACAAGTTACTTTGGCAAGTAATTAATTATGTAGAATGAAATACATTACTTAAAAAAATATTTTCCATTTCAGTTTACATCTTTTCATAGTTGTACTGGAAGCCAATAGGGTAAGCGATGTGAACATAAGAACATGACAGAAATCAGCATATGATTTCTTCTTTCTATTCAGCTCACCACTGTTTGGTTAAAAAATCTTGCGGATAAAATACATGTGTAAATGAATATCGGAATGGTCTATCAGAACCTGTACTATATCTCTCAATCTAGCGTGTATACGATATAAAATATTGCACATACATATTATGTTGCTTAAGATGCGGAAAATAACTTAGGGCACCTCACATAGACCTCACGTACACAATGCTTAGCTATGAGTTGTATTAAATAATATATTAGAACAATAGTAACACTACAATAAAGTCAATAAAAATAACCAGGAAACTGGGTATCAGCCACAATCCCTACAACATACGACAATATTAAAAACTTAGTAGATAAGTCCCGTGGTATTACCCGAGGTATAACTTCACCCGCAGGTAATGCCGTGGGTTTAATCAATAAGCCATACAAATAGATGTGTTTATATTTTTTTTTACCGAAATATAAATCTAAAACATACTCGAATCCTCAAGAATGGACACAAATAAATCATTAAAATCGGTTTAGCCGTTTCGAAGGAGACCGGAGGGACCGGTTCTAGAAGTAACGGATAGACAGTTACTTTCGAACTCAAAATATTAGCATGTATTTATTGATTGATTAATTAATTATAGTAGTAATCATATCTTATCCTTTGTAATAAAAGATGCAAATTCCATTTCAAATTCAAAACCAGCAGATTTCAAAATGACAAATATTATTTCGAACGCCAGAATGTGGACGTGCCTAATCTATGTAGGCATTCGTTGGATCCATAATAACATAGACACGTTCGAATGTCCAAGCTGACTGCCAATGCCGTATTGAAATCTTTAGTGCGGTTCCTATCATTATATTAATATCGAATTAAAGAAAAACTCAGTCAAGTCTCCGAAGTTTGGAATTTTGCCCAAGGGATCCTGATAGTATAATATAGTTGATTTAACATTAGACAGTTATGACGTCATAGTATTTCATCAGAAATGTACTGCGTCCATTTGAAAAATAAGATACTGATTTGATTTACAGTCATCAAACCACTTATATATAATCGTAACAAATACCAAATTTAATTTGAATGTTTATAATTAATATTATGTAAGCGGCACGTTATTAGAGACATTGGAAATTAACATTAGTTACATCAACTTGGCTTTACTTATTTTATAGTGTAAGCCAGCTTATGGCCGCGGCTCCGCCTGTGTGTATGTTAACTATCGCAACAAAATGTCTATGCCTATGTCCTTCTCCAAGGTCCTACCAAAACTCTAAGCCAAATTTCATCTAAACCGATTCAGTAGTTTAGCCGTAAAAGTTAAAATACAGTTATATTTATTTCGAATTTATAATTTTATAGAGTATAGATATACTACCAATAACTGAAGTGACCCCACGACACTTTTACAAAAAAATTTAAAACTCTTAAATAGCAATGTCACTTACATGCAAATACGTCATGCGCTCATAAATTAACAACATAATATCCAAATAGCGCTACATTTGCATAATGATAAACATTAGTTTTTCCTGTTTTTACTCTCCGCCTCATGACGGTCCCGCAATTGATAGCTTTTATATCTCGCTCTTATTTATGGCTGTGAGATTTTTCCTTGGAAATTTTTGATAACGATATTATTGGACATCTTAGGTACGGTTTGAATAGCCCAATACCGAATTTCGTAATATTTATTATTCAGATTGCAAACGCTTGATAAATCTTCACTGAAATTTTATTAAAAAATATTTCTCGAGTGTTCCTAAGAAATCGGCTTTAAATAGCGTAAATGTATTTAAATGTAAAAAATACTTTAGACTTTATCTGTCACAGTTATAAGAAAGATTTTTGGGAGTGATAAAAGGCTCTTGAAAGGTATATGAAAGGATTTAGACTAGATAATTTTAACGCTTTAAGCTCATTAAACTTACCTCCTTAACTGCTTCTTGCTTAGTATGACCACCATCAGCGCTAAATTTGCTGACATTCCCAAGCTGGACAGTGCAAGTAAGGCTGCAGCGCTTGCAGCGCCACCTGGAGGACAGTGCCTTGCGTTATTGGCAATCGAAGAGTTTGTAGCGCCGGCCGGTCCGAAGCGCAGATTCCCTCCGATCATAGCCACAGCTGACCCTGCTATGGAATGAAAGCACTAGTGAGAAAATCGCGAGGCCAACTCTAAAGAAGATACAATATTACAATAGTTACCTATTTTTTTTATTGCGTTACTAGTTTCGTCATCTGAAAGATGAAATTAATGTCACTCAGAAATTATTAATATTACATTAAAGTTTCGTAGATCTTATAATTTGTTTAATTATATGATCAAGCATTTGTATGGTTCGATTTTTGTGATTGAAAATGAAACATTTCAATTTTGAATTTCCAGTGAAAATTATCCAATGTAACTACCAATTTCTCTATTTTCGTGCATTACATGATCAAATAATAAAAAGTTTATAAAATTACCTGCTGACATTTTGATGTGTAGTGTAGTTCGCTCTCTACGGGAATAAACTATCAAATGCAATAAATCACTGTGACAGCCAATCAGTTAGACCACCTCCCCCCCCACCGGTCCATTGCATTTTTGCACAAATAATGTTATTGTTCACTGACATCACAATGGCCGAGTCTATTATTTTATATCACTTTACTACTTTTTCATTCAATATTAACACTGTTCACGTGCTATTGTTGTGTTTAGGAATAGTTTTAAAGTTCTATTTGGGAATCCAAGCACTATTGTATTTTTGTACACTATTCAATCTGCCAACAAGAATTATATATATATATA
>PKRV01002158.1:117320-193985 GCA_003709505.1 Hyphantria cunea
ATATATATATATATATATATAACTTTACTCTAAATACATATTGTGTATAAATCCAATCCAAAATTCTAAGAATATCAAATTACGATTGGCATGATGAAAGCTTGTACAGTTATTGGTTGATAATAATACATTCGAACGTTATCCAGTATGAGGAAAATGAAAATGGGCCAATTTCCGTCACAAAGGAATAAGAGTCGAAATCCCTCGTTGTGTACAACAACACAGTAACTAACGTCACTGAGATCACTAAATGAAATTACTATTTGTGTGTGCATGCAAGCTATATATCACAAGAGAGCGTGAAAGCCAGAACTGTCAAAGCTACTAATGAATTGTACACAGGCCTGTGAACTTCGGCTTCTTAGTCCTCTTTGCGAACGCCAAATTGAGTTGCAGTCGGCGTCTCATCGTAAAACGTAATTGCCCTGTAACTCGGTCACTGTATGGCGGTTTTATTAAAGCATTTGGTGGTAAATGAGTCCCTTGAATAAAAAAATTCAAATTACACTACCGGTTTTTAATTAAGATTAGAATCGTGTATGTCATGTGATACGTTATTATTTTTGTCGTCATATCATAGTGGATAAAACAGTGCAATGGTTGAACGATAATACATCTAAACTTTATTTAAAAACTATTTTCATATAATCGAAGTTATAATGCACTGATTTTATGTGAAAGAGTTATGATGCCCGTTTTTACTCTATATCAAAAGTTTTGAGAAATTACTTGGTGGACCTGTAACTTGGAATACTTTATCTATTACTTTTTCTAGGCAATGTTAACAAAAAACGCATAAATTTGTTTCAGGTCTGTTTTCCAAGCATTCGTAAGATCTGAAAAGTTTGAAATGGAGTTAAAGAAATGATTCTTTGGAAAACTTTTTTACAAAAACGATACGGTCTCAGACATCTCAATATTAGACATAGAGAGACAGATTTATCTTATCAAAGTCAAAAGTTTCTCAAGAATTCCATCTGCCGAAACTCTAAATTTAAAATTAAATAAATGCTTCTAAACTTTCATTGTATTTAAAAACAATAATCTTCTAGTCTGTTCGCTTATATCTTTTATGCTACTCAACAGATTGCAATGCAGTTTTTAGTAATAACTAGAGTGGTTTGATAGGACGATCTATGTGTATAAAACATGCTTATTATAGCAAAGGAATTTTAAAAAATTGCATGCGTAGTCGACCCAGATTGCTAGTAATTTATAAACAAAAAAGTTTATACTGTTTTATTTTACTACTATTCAAAGTTTTTTTGCAATCCTTCTGTATCAGCAACTAGCCAATTCTTACAAAACAAATATTTTGTGAAGGTAAGATACCTTATTTATTCAATCCATCTTTTACGATGCCCTCAATAACCATTAAAAATATTTATACATAGGAAAGGAAAATTGAAAACCTTCGCTCACAACTCTCGGAATAAAATTAATAATATTTTGCGTTATACATTTCAACCAATAAAGGGCAGGTCAAATACTGAAAGCATTTCATTCATATTATTGGTTATTTATCATAAAAAAAGGTTCTATACATGTCACTAGGACTTCAATTTGATATGGGTAGGCAATCTTCGGTATAACTTCGGCTCTTAGATCTTTTTAGCGTTTTAATAATACAATAACATACAGAATATTATTCTTTGAAATCTTTTGTGACTGTGAAAGAGTAAAACTCTCTAATATCCTCTATGTAACTTTGTACCAGAGTACTTTGGATGAAAATTCATAGAGGTGAGAAGAGTAGCTCTTTAAATAAATAAAGGACAACCAGGTTTCCCTAGGCCTTTTTTGAATAGAATTAGACTCAAAAAACCATTGTCTTCAGACACTTCAGACAGAAACCACTGGTCAGAAGTACTGTGTATCCGAGTAAAGACTATATTAAATACCTATGTTATATATCTCATTTTAATAATATATCTAATAACATAACAAAACAACAACCCATAATGTCCCACTGCTGGGCTCGGGTCTCCTCTCAGGAGAGGGTTAAGGCCATACGTTCCCACTCTGGCCAAATGCGGGTTGGGGACTGGCAAGAATACGTTGTGGCTACGTACATCTTGCCGTTGGATGTTTTTAAGCCGCCCGAAGGCCTCCAACTAAGCTTCACGACTGTTATCGTATGATAACAACCGGGACCGACTTCTTAACGTGACCTCCGAATCACGGAGACGCTCATGGTAACATGCCACCAGTGGTCACCCATCCAAGTACTGACCGCGCCATCGTTGCTTACCCTCGATGATTGTTTCTAATCACCGAGTGCAACTGGGCTATTAGCTATCTATGTAAAAATAGAATCATATAACATTGCCCAAAGCTCAACAAACAAGAAAATTCTCTAGCCAAAAACGCTGAGCGCATTTTGAAAGTAGTAATTATAGTAAACTATAGAAATTATGTAAATAAACCGTCATTTACGGGTCTTACTATATCATAATGTATAATAGAGCTATAAAACTAAGTAAAACAGCTTATGTTTAGTGTATACCCTATAATATAAAGCTTTTAAAACTACAAAATAAAGTCCCTAGTTAAAACATGAAACATCAAAACCGAGACGAGTCAAGTCGTAATTATTTCTGTAGTTATACCATTTACGGTATAACTACAGATATAATTATGACTCGACAGGAATGTCAGTCAGCGTCGCATAAAACTGTAAAACCATGCATGTAAATAAAGACTTGTAACATTAAAATATATTATACAAATATGATGGACTATCTACACGTCCATACAAAAAAAAATTTGAGTGTTAGTTTTTAATATCAAAATAATTGCTTTTAACTAAATGCTTATGTATGTATACACGGTACGTATACCAAAATTACGTTTTTTGCCATTTCTGCGTGCTTGTCGGCCTGTATGTTTATTGCGGCAAATCTCTGGACAGATTTTGACAGGACTTTAACTGGCAGATAGCTGATGTAATAGGGAGTAACTAAGGTTCTTTTTTTAGATTAGCTTTGCCCCGTGGTTGTAAAGGTGCAACAATAACCGCGGGACTCAGCTAGTGTACTATATTACTCACGGCGCATGTAAGGCACAGTTTTTTAAAAATTACGGTATAAATAAATAATCGTGTCCCCATTTATTTATTTATTTTATTTATATCTTCATTGTTTACATTTATACATAAATTGTATATTTATTTAAGAATTAGCTACTAGTCGACACAGAAACATGTTTAATTCTTAATAATGACAAGTACACAGCGGATACACTGCATTCCTATACTTTATATTAAAATGTGTTATTATTATTTTTTTTCATAGACTTTTAAAAGTTTCTTGCCTCGCCAAACGATTGGTTAGCACGTGTGTCTAGAATTTCTAAAAATCTTGAGTAGTTTTGAGACTATTGGGTATTTTTTCGTTATTTAGTACAGTCCTTTTAGTAAAAGTGTATTTTGTGCGTGTTTTTAAGTTAGAAGAGTTTGCTATAACTCGAAATAAAGCTCCCCATATGTAAATCAAGCACCATTTCGACTTTTGAATCGACATTTCAACTTATAATGAGAAAGGAAGCCGCTTCAGGTTTTACACTTTGACAGTTCAAATTAACATTAATGGAACCGAATTGAATAGCAACGGATAGATTAAATATAAACATAATTTCAGATATACTAATAACTAATTTGTGCGCGCAGTTCCGTGCCGCGCCTATATCCTTCCTTAACTATCGTGTCCTTAAGTATATCCATGACAAATTTCAATAATATCAATGCAGAGTTTTGACCATGAAGGCGTAATAAACAGAGTTAATTTGAATTATGATATTCGAAAGTCATATCAAAGTGACTGAGTACCTTTTCATTACATAAATTCGCCTGACATCAATTTGAAATGAAGACATCCAAAACTTTAGTCTTAATGTCATGTTCATTTATATAATAACTTCTGCTTTACATTTGAATATTGTGCCTTAATGACAACGTTACCCTTTCCAATCTGATTTTCGTCGAGGCCATAACACTACCACTGCCCTAGTCCAAATTACGGATGATGTTAGATCGAGCATTGACGAAGGTAAGCTCAGCAGTCGCATATGCTACTAATGCGCCACAGAGGCAGTCAAAATATGTAAAATATTAGTCGCAGAACCGAATACCTTTGGGGTAAACAAGTTCTTAAGTAATGACTCTGTCCGTATCAGTACGATTAACAATGGGACGTCCACAGACCAGGTGGAGTGTTAATTGTATGTAAGCAACCCAAAATTTTTGGATACCGAAAATCCGTGTTGTGTTTGTCTTGAAGAGATTGCCGTTAGTGATAGCATTTGCATATTTTGTAACTCATCATTGGTTTTTTTTTTTGTAATTTTTTGAATATATACAATAAATAAGCCAACTTCATGTTATACTTACAAATGTTTATTTCAACTTATATAGTGTAGTCTCAGTGTAAATGATGCAACTGTTTAAAAGGCCACCTTTTATTTTTTATTTATTTATTTATCTTTAATGTACACACTTAACAAATAGAAAAAAAAAGAGTTACAACATACAAATGTGACAATTGGCGGTCTTATCGCTCATGACGATCTCTTACAGACAACCTTTATACGGATAATTTGGTGACATTACTTTAGGTAGGGTAGTAGGGTACACAAATTTCAAATCTGTTTATTACAAAAATAAAACACCAAATTCAAAACATCAAACATTCATATATAAATACACATCAACTCATACTACACATATAAACATACATATACATAAATACATACGCAGACTTAATATATATACTATAAACAAGGTATTATAATGAAAGATAATAATCCTTCACTAACTTTTTAAATACTGGCAAGGTTTTAGCGTAACGGATCCTATTCTACTGCGTGTCGCGAAGAGTACAATAATAAAGCCATTAATTCGAAAAATAATATTGCAAAAAGAAAATAATCATACATTGGATCGCTATTGAACTTAGTGTGCATAATTTCAACAACAGTAATTGTTTATAATGTCCATTTATGATTGATTGACATTCAACGCCATTATACATTTTATCTTAAATTAATTCATTGTTAAGAAATGAACACAGTATATACTTACAAATCTAAATTAATTAAAATAGATTTTTTATGATCGTGCGTTAGAATGTCTAAAAAATATAGCTATAAATTATCATCAAAATTAAATTACAAACTATGAAATGCCACAAACGCATGCGTAATTGCAGCACTCCACAATCCACAATCTAGGGGAAGAGAAGCAAAGTTTATAAGTGATAATATATGAGCAATGATTAAATATTCGTACATTCAACAACTAGATACTCATATTTATTTAACAAGTAGTATCACTAAAATTTGATTCTATATAATTACGATCTGTCAATTTATTTCACATAGGTGAAAAACATAACGAATAAAGAAAATGTATTGATAAAGTTAGCATTAATCATTTATCTCTCTTAAGTTTTACTTTACCTTACTTTGCTTATGACATAAAATCTTTGAGTTTTAATTGTTTTTATTTATTTAATTATTCAAATAATTTGAACACTCATTATGTAAACTTTCCTTATATGTCTGATCAACATCTTTATATGAGATATCATAGCCATACACATTGTTTAGTTCTTTTACTAAATTAAAATAAAATAAATTAATAAAAAATAAATTTGAAAAAGTGAAATGAATAAAAATACTTGAATTTGATGCAAATTCAAGTATTTTTATTCATTTCACTATAACTACACTTGCTGCTAACAGCTGGCTACTATTAGCACTTTACAGAAAAATTTACGAATAAAATAAACGCAAAAAAGAATGTATACTGAATGTTTATCCTTCTTGCTTATTTATACGCAATGTAAATATGAATGAATACATCAAAGTTAATGTAGAACGCCCGATCCGATTACTCATCAATCTTGTTTATTTGCCTTTTATAGCGAACGTGATACTTTCTATCACCAGTCAACTTAAACGTAAATACTTAAATGTATTTATATAGAAAAGATTCAATGTTTTCAAAGATATTATATACGGACTAAACATTTTTCTCTATCCATGCATCTATTAGATGTGATTCTCGCGTGACTTTGTTACTCAGGATGAACTCCGAAAAAATCTAAGCGATTTCAGGTTTTTATATGTGCACTAGCTGAGACCCGCGGTGTTACCCGCGGTACAACAGCAACAGCAGGGAACGCAGCGGGGCAAAGCTATTCGTACCAACTTAGAAACCTTTGAGGGCACAACACTTTGCTGAAGATCATGACATGATCAAATGCATAGTTTACGATTCTATAAAGGACATACAGTCAAACATTCATTATAATAAATATAAATTTTTACTGGCGTTCTAAAATACGATATTTAACATCAGGTTTAGACTAACAGGAGCCGAGCATGATTGAAAATAAACGCAGTTTAAGTATCTTGGGTCAGCTAGTATATTGTAAACTATAGCTGTTATTTCGATACTAAATATTCCTGCTATTTTTTAAAGCTTAGAGGTAGACTATAAAGTGGTATCAATAAACTGTTGATTTCATATTTTTGAAACTATAAATTTAGTAAGCCCTGGTCTATCCAGGAATTACTAGAATAGAATTACTCCTGAGCTTCAAAAATATGGATACCAAAAGAGGATAAAGACGGTAAAAGTAACACATTTTTTATGTCTTGTTTTAAATTCGTCTTAACTAGACTCTTATTATAATCCACACTGATATTATAAATTTGAAAGTAGTTCTATCTGTTTTTCCAACATTCTATTACGCTTGCCCGGGTACACTGCTACACCAATTTCAATGAAATTTAGTATTACTTTGGTTCTTGAGGATGGACATAGGCTACTATTTACTGTGATACCGACATACACGCAGAAGAAACCACGGGCAATAACTAGTAATATTATAATAGCCTTATAGAAGATATTTCAAGGTACCTATGTCTAATCAGTCTCGACAATGATAGAAGTTTTAGTGTGTACCAAATTAAGTTTAATAATGAGGAAATTTCTTTGGACAATCTCTCAAATAATAGTAGTAACTATACTAATTCAACATGACGGTTCTCTACCTTTGTATAGTGTTAAATTAGCTTTTAATTAAGATTTATCATAGAGTCATTTACTCTCTAACATATTTTTAAAAAATTCAAAAACGTAACAGTCTGTGGGTAATACAAAAATCTCTTGAAAGTTAGCAATCGTACAAACAGTAATAATCGTATTTACAAAATACCTAGAACTCATAATCCTTAGTGAGAATACAGGCCATAATACATTTTTAACCCCTCTTGGATTCTTCTCAAGCTTTTCATCAGGATAAGCGGAGTCACTTTGGCAAGCCTATGAATAAAATGTAAATTTAAAAAATAAAATAGTAGTTGACAAGGATTACCGAAACTACCATCTCATACACACATGCAGTCAAGACATACTTTTCATATTTTCCCACAAGTAAACACTCTTTTCATATTTGACCAAACAAATATTGAAGAGCATGCGGCAACGCAGCTGGCGCAACATCCTAACCAAACAAATCAAATTCACTTAAGCAATAAGGTCAACTCCTATCGAATTTCCAGTAGCGTCGTGCAAAAATACTTTCAAGGCTAACCCAGTTCCGGGTAGAAATGGAATCTCCAATGTTTTACATCACATTACATTTATTGCATAGCTTTTTTGTACTTAGGCTTATCTTTCAACTTACTGGAATAAAATTATTAAGAATAACTTATCAATTTTGATGGGTTACTTCCAAACAAAACAGTTAAATACAATTAGACACAAACAGAACACTATTATATCTTTCTTTTCCTTCCTTTAGTATGGTAATCGCTCTATCTATTTATATGGCATTTTTAATAAGGTTTACAGACTATAATGGTAAGTCGAATTTTATCCTATTTTTTCCTACTTTTATTATTTTTTAACTAGTTCTATGTACTCCTTCATGTGTAATGTTTGCATACTTTGGCATGAATCGACCAGATTGATACCGCGGCCTCACAGAAAACGGGTGTGAAACAGCGCTAGTGCTGTGATGTATCACAGCACTAGCGCTGTTTCACACCGGTGTACCGAGTGAATGCGGAAACCGGAGGCCAATACCCCAACCCTATCCCCCAAAGGCCAGGAACGCACTTGTGACGCCTCTAGTGTTGCGAGTGTCCATGGGCGAAGATAATCACCTACCATCAGACTATACGTCTTCTCGTTTGCCCACTATTCCATTAAAGAAATGACGTCAACGGCATGGAAACAAAGCCCTACCCGTTCACCGTACACCACAAAGTTAATAGAAAGTCAACGCTAGAGTCTAGGGCTTACTCGAATCCCCGCTTAGTTATTCCCACTAGAATACACCATAGAAATATCTTCAGTTTCGTTTAAAGTTATTATTCAAAGCTTTCTACTTTATCCATTTACCAATCCGTTATCTGAAAACACTTCTTGGTTTTTGATAGCAGTAGATGTTTCATTGCCGTTTTTGTCATAGAAAATAAATAACCTAGAAACTATCTCATGATAAAATATTATAAATTCTGCGTATATGAAAGATACTACAGAAATATATTAAACTGTACTTATACAACGGACAAAAAACAGTTCAGGATGCTTTTAGCGGAACATTTTCTTCTTTGGTTTTAGTACTAAGTGACAATTAATCATACCTGGCTCCTTTTAAAATAAATAAATAAATAAATATTTGGACATCTAACACACAACGGCATCTAGTCCCAAGCTAAGCGGAGCTTGTGTTATGGGTATTAGACAACTGATATAAATACATACATACATATTTTTTTTTGTAAATATAATCATATTATACATAGAAAACAACCAAACTCCGAAACAAATATTTACAGATGATACAAACATTTGGTCCAACCCGGATCATCGAACGGTCGCTATATATACGCTACCACTGGTATTGGTCTAAGCGTGGTGTTAACTATCGTAGGCACACCAGCAAAACAAAAATTTATAAAAATGTTACTCATACATAGTTTCCGAGTTCATCGTGAATAAAAAAGGGACACGAGGATTATACGCCTATTATGTCTAAATACGTGAAGCAAAAAACTTGTACTGCGATACGAGAAATATCTATACTAATATTTTATTATAAAAAGAAAAGATTTGATTGTTTATTTCTTTGCATTGATATAATAAATGTACTTCATAACTTAAGGCTTTTTTCTAGACCTATAGTAACTATTATCCTTTCAGTAAAAATATATTCTATAACATGGTTATTTTTAAATCAACTTAATTTTATCAAACATTGGGCTATATGTAGCTATTGATACATCTGATATTATTCACATTTGGTATTTATTCACAATTCTATAATTTGAATTGCGCGAGAGAATTGAAGCCACTGTTCCATTTGAGGTGCAAAGTTTAACACTTGCAAAAATTTGAATGAATTTTCCACTTTTGTAGAGCGAGCGTGCCCCTCGTTTTTTGTGGGTTGCCGTAAAATTGTATAAACTGCATCACGAAATACTGGATTGCTATCGACAGTTCACTTCTCCTATCTTGTCGTTATTGTTACACAGTTGTGTAACTAATAAACGTAAGAGTCCATACAGAGTGGATTCTAACGTACTAATTTCAATTTATATCAGAATTTATGACAGTCGATGTTTTATGAATTCAATATATTTTAATACCATATAAGAAGTGGCTATGTGTAAGACCTCTAATTTACATTGTTAATACTTTGAAACCATATTGTGAATATTTTTAACAACATATGAAATATGGTTTTTGTAAATGTTTTCTTACAGTTGTAATTTTTAATGTAATCCAAATCTTGTAAATAACTTTGTTTTATGAGGTACCTTAAAACGTTAAAAAGTTTTTAAAAGCAATGTCGTAATAGTCTTAGTCCAAGATAAAACGAATAATAATATACGATGAATATTTTAGGCGCTGTCTTTTTGAACTTTTCCAGACGCTGAATAACGAATAACAGTCAAAATGAATAGAGGACATTTTAAATAAAGAACCTGCATTAACAAAACTAAATATATGGATATGTGGCGCAAATGGAGATATCATCTTAATAAGTGACATTTTAAAGCCAGTTAACAACAAAAACATGTCCATTCCATTAGAATTTTTACCGCATTAGGTTTACTAATGTGCGGATCATGTATTAACTTTATTTTCTCGTAAAGGTTGGCTACACTCAAAGGTAATATCCCTGCACATTAAATTCATGAAACATCTTTTAATTTACATACGCTAAAATTACAAAACTCGTTATCCTAAATATGTTAAAATATGAATATTATAAATACATAGAAAGCAAGAATTACTTTCGAAGTATGAAAAATAAAAATGTTTTAAATGTAAAATTTTGTGGGCCGTATAGGGCTCTCGGAGCGACCTATAAACCGTCTCACTGAGTGGAACTATACATTCAAAGCATTTACCAAACAAATTTGCAAATTGGGTACGTATTTAATTTATCAATTTTCGGTGGAGTTTGTAAAGGAATATAATTAATTTAACTCACTTGTCTCACACTTTCATATGTATTTATGGTCTTCACTCCAAATTGTTGTAGCGTGAAGTTGCGTCCCCAATACGTTCCTAAATTGAATCACTATATATTATATAACACTGTCCTCCGCCACGTCTGTGTGTCTGTTTGTTCACGATGAACTCAAAAGCTACTGCGTGAATTTTGATGCGGTTATTTTCCAATAGATAAAGTGATTCTTGAGAAAGGTTTCTTTAAATAATTTGTTAAATTTTTGCGTATATTGGCTAGAACATAACGATATTTGTTGATGGAGTCGGAAAAATAAAGGCGCACGTCTTCTTAGGGTAACAACATAAAATATATTATACTTTCTGTAAAGAGATCATGTGAAGCCGGGGTGCGTTTCTAGAGTTATATAAAATATAAACACATTTACTGAAACTGTGTAATGAAGTTCTAGAGTATAACAAATACACAAGCTCTTCAGTTTTGTCTCCGTTTGTTATTAAGATTATTCTATAAAATACTGATATGATTTTCAAAGATAGTTAAAACTACAATTATCTTAAACTTGTATATCTATAAAGTGGGATTTAGATAAATCAATATTCTCGGACATTTTAACACACAACACCATCTAATCCCAAACTAAGCAGAGCTTGTATTATGGGTACTAGACAACTGATATTATTACATATATACTTTTTTTTGTAAATACATACATATTATACATAGAAAACACTCAAACTCCGTAACAAATATTTGCAGATCATACAAACATTTGGTCCAACCCAGGATTCAAACCCGACACCTCATGGACAGCAGTCCATGTAGCAATATGGTGAAAATTCAATAGCATCAAAATAAAATATAACAATCTCAGAAAATGAACAAAAAACACGTGACGTTCATCTCTGACAGTCGTAATCCGTCTCAGATTTACAATACCATTTCAATAGTTTTTTCTTACCTTAAATCTAAAAGAAGCTTCAGAAGTACGAGTCATGAATGTTTCACAAGCCAGTTCAATATATATTACGTGATACATTTGAAAAATAAGGTTATTATTGTAAAATATATATCTGAACATATAGCATAAATACAATTTTTTTTAGTTCGTTTGTATACTCTTCATGTTTCAAAAAGCACTGCACAACGCTCAAACGTTTACATGATAAACAACCACGTTCGAAAACGGTTTATATGTATTTTTCGCGCCAGCTTCAATCTTTATATCCCATTAATGCAACCACATCTCACTACAGTAAACGTGTTTTGGTTCAATGGTAAACACTGCCCTGCTCTATTCTGTGCGTGCCGCGACGCGCGCATTATTGCAAGACTGCAAATTTACGTCATCATGCAGATTTTTAAGCATATATACTAAGGCGTGTTTTTTTACATATACGTCCGTGACCTGCAACCTGAAATACACGCGTATTCAATACAAAAATATATACTTTCAAGTAACGTAAGAACACATTCTCCCGAATAGCTGCGTGATGCGGTGCAGTGTGAAAATTGCTTAAATAATCTCTATATCCTGCAAAAATATCTTCATATTTTGGACTATAGATATTAATAAAGTTTATGACGCATATAATTCTAGATGAATTTAAGGACCATGAGTTAACTAATCACAATATGGCAAATTTATAATACTGATATATGTGTGCAACTCCAGCTCGTGCTTAATAGTGACAATATATCTAACACGCGCACACAGCCCTAGTTGAAAGAAATCTTGTATGACAATAGTTTAACACTACTTATTTTAACGTTTCCATAGCTTTAACTGTCTTTGACAATCTTTCCATACATAATAACGATCTAAGGTTCTATCTCAAATATACAGTTATTTTATTTTTCACAAATCCAATTCCGGCTTTCCGTGTTAACTAGGATTAGTATCCTAAGCTAAGTGCCTATCACATAACTCAATAAATATTTTAGTAAATATTTTTTTTATAAATAAATATTCCGGACATCTAACATTCAACGCCATCTAGTCCCAAACTAAGCAGAGCTTGTATTATGGTTACTAGATAACTGATATTAATACATAAATACTTTTTTTTATAAATACATACATATTATACAAAGAAAACACCCAAACTCCGAAACAAATATTTGCAGATCATACAAACATTTGGTCCGACCCAGGATTCGAACCCGAGACCTCATGTACAGCAGTCGTGTACGCTACCACTGCGCCACCGAGGCACAAATAATACAAATATACTATACAAATTACCTTAGTACGCCTATTATACAACTACATAGTGTCGGTAACTTAAGCCCTTAAATGCACATTACTGAACGTGTAGGCTATTACCAAATATAATGGTTGAACTAATGTCGTCTTGTGTGACGACATCGGGTAATTTCTCTCGCTAGTAGTCGTTAAGCCTTGTTAAGGGACGTTAAGGCTTTGATAACAAGATTTGCGGAATATTATCATGACTTCCATAATTTAAAAGACGCTTCACTTTGATACCTTTTTAAAAACGAATAAGGATATCGATAAATGGACCAACCTCTTTTCCAGATTAAGAAGGATTTAGAGTAAGGAAAAATGTTTTCCTCGTGTCAGAGAAACCTACACCAGTTTAAATCTATTATTATAATTTTCGTGTCCCATTGTTGCTCACGAAAACTTTTTCGTCGATTTTTACGTTTTTTATGTATATGTTTTTTGGCGTGCCTAAAATAGGATATTGAACATCACGTTTTGACCAATAGAAGCCGAATATAATTAAAAAGAGACGTACACAAATTTGCTACCAACTTAAATGATTAACTACTAGTTGTATATAATCATATTTTTCAAGTCATCACCAGAACTGAACTGAAATTGTCGTCAGAGATAATTAAGGAGGAATGCACAAAAAATAAAACTTGGCATAAATCCAATAGCAAACCGCCTAACCAGTGTCATATAGGAGAGCAAACTTTCATTTCTAAGTGCAGGCCTATGTCCATCAATTGGTTATTAAACGCTATGTGGCTATCAAAGTAACAGCACTACCTTTCATAATTATTGTCTCTTTTAAAATATTTACGGTCTGTTGACAACAAGTAATTAGTTCATTTAAAGTTAGAAAGTTTGATACTTTTAGTTCTGTCTTTATCTCCTCTAAAAACGAAACTTTTATAAACTTTAAGCGATGTTTATAACACATTTTTATTTAAAATTTGAATCTGTTTTTTATCTAAAAGTTTTCTTAGAATCATGACTACATAGATTTTTCTATTTAGTAAAGAAGATAAGGTCCGTCAAGTAGACCTCATATTTGGCAATTAGTTTTTATCCTAACAATCTCAGTTGCAAGTATGTTTTTCCCACAAAATCTCACTCAATGAAGGATAAGAACATAAAATATTGCTACTTTAGTATTTATGTTTGCTCCTCATTGTCTAGACATGTTTACGTAGCACTTTACGACAAACACTTGCCGTAAATCAACGAAATATATAAATCCACCAAGTCTTTTAAGTATAAATAGTCTAAATATCCACCCTATTTTCCTCTTAAAGCTCCCCCTTCCTGTAAGTATCTTTATAATAATATTATTATATGAGGTTACGAGCTTGTTAGTCAAAAACTCATGTTTCCGAAAATATAAAGTTTACAATGACCGCTTTCCAAATTATGTTCCAGGATTTAGTATTTAGAGCAACTTGATTGACTTAACTTTTCAATATTAGTATTTGTTTTTCTATTCAACAATCATGGACTCAACCTATTATATTTAGTTGTACTATTAATCACAACCATATGCGGTCATTCATGTGATTAATTTAGTTGACCGTTGAAATATAAGAAGGAAGTTCAACAGCAATAGCATTATATTTATGAACTAAAGTTTCCAAAAAAAAAAACGAATTAGTCTATTATTACAATCATTACACCAGTTTCACAAAGTTTTTGCAACTGTCATTCACATAAACAAGTAACGTCGTCAATAATTTAGATTCAACTGTTCTCTTTGAAAATTAACGTTTCTTGTTACGATCCCAGATAATGTAGGATTTTGCGAAGCCAAAATGAGCAGGTTTTCTTACGTACAATCGTGATACCGTAAAAGTTTTTGTCATTATGTGTAATGGCGTTCATCAAACAAATTTCATCAAAAGAAACTACACTGATTTCCTCTCAAAAATGACTTTGTATTAATTTAATTTAAACTTATAAAGACACATTAGCGGTTTAAGAAAGATCCACAGAGAAAGACGGTGGATCTTGAAATTTGCAATTTAACGAGACGAAAATGTAAAACGAGAAAGATATTCAAATTGAGGGACGCCCTAACAAATCACGCGACGATAAAAAGGCTCCTTCACAATTTGGTGAAGGCGAGTATTGTAACCCGTTTCCTATTTTGTTGCAACCGTTGTGTTTTTCCGAGCTGCCATTTCGAACGTACATATGTTTGGAAGGGAGGATTCCCTTGTACGGAACGACATTGCGGAAAATGATAGGCAAATGCCCGAAACTAGTGTTTTGACTTTTCCATCAATAGCAATTGTTTCTTTATTAGTTTGGAATATTGACAACTATCTAAAGACTTGTTAGATGAACTGAAAGTTTTATATTGAGAAATAAAGAGTGATACAACGTATCTGCTACATGTAACAGGAAAATGAGGAATCTGATAATGAATGCTTCGTATTCGTTTTGTGAACAACATAAACACAGACAGCGTACCCGTTTTATAAGTTATAAGAAACAATACATGGGAAGTAGGAAAGCTAGTACTTAATTTTAACCTTCTCTTTTTTGTTTAGCTTAAGTTAACTTATCCAAAAACAAATTTAATGAAAAGTGAAAGCGAGCAGAAATTTAAACGGAAAATTTTTATTAAGGAGATTGGTTGACAAAAACCGCTTGTATTTATTTTTTTCACTTGCATTTTAAGGTAGTAGAGCGACGCCGATTTCAGCGCGGAGGGGGCGGTACTATACTCGCATAGAATATCGACGTAAAATGACAGCGTTTATGCTGTGTGTGTAAGACCGGAGGCCCTATGATGCAGTAGTATCATTAGGATGCCATGGTGTAGGACACCATGCGACATTCGCAATGAGTATGGTGACCTCCACTCTTAGATTCTGCTTATGCTTTCCATTAGGCAGCGTCATTTTGGCAGGGCCATTCATAAAAAAAGCATTGTCCGAGCCTCTTAAAATACTGAAACTAAAGTGGTTACTATTTTTGTAAGAAATAAACAACTTTAATTCACTTTGTAGTGAGTACCTGAGTACAAGAGAAATTTACCCAAACTTACTCTTATCTCGAAATGCAACTTTAAGGACGTTGTTTTACAATAACTTTTACTTTAAATTGTTACACATTAAGCTTATAAAACCAAAGCTCCAGGGAAGCTCGTACTAACAGAAATTAATTCAATTAAACTAGATGAATACGTAAAAAAATTAAAATTACTTAAACGTGTGATATATTCGCCGTTATTAAAAATTGGGGACACCCAATTTTTAATATGAAAACAAATGTTGATTCATAATCTTTGTTTTATTCATCGACGCTTGGATCATAGAATTTTAGTTTTTGAATCAATATACAAGTTTTTAATTCCATTGACACCCGGTCAAGTGAATTTTTTTTCAAAATCAATATAGCAAATATTACATTGTGTGTTATTACAGGTGAGAAAAGAACGGAAAAACGGCCTTCGTACAACTTTAGTCATTCAACGCCTATAGTGTTTTCTTCGTATGTTTATGGCATTCAGTGTTTTATATGTTACGTTTACGTTGTATGGTAAAAAATGAAATTATTTTGAGCATATAATTTTCAGCAGTTGATGGAGCTATCGTACGTTTTTGTTGCTGCTGTATGTGGAAGTCGCCACATTTGATAGCCTAAGTCACGGAGCTATTACTACGAATCTATTACGCTATGAAGGAACATGCTGTCAAAAATAATACCCTTCATGCATTACCATAGTCTCGTAATAAATAAATATAAAAGGAAACTCGAAAACTATATATTGTTGCAGTCTTAATCAAGGTAAAATACAGTTACCGATATTCTCAATGGATGGAACAATCTCATCTACAGCGCTAAAATTACATTTATACAAGCAAACCTAGCTCCGAGATAAAAGATATTTAACTATTCTTATCATGCAAAACGTTTTTATTTAAAGCTTAGTTAGTTTTGAGATAGTTCAGTATTCCAACCACGTATTTTTTATTACAAAATGCTATCTCCAATTTGCTAACTAAATGTCGCTATAATATATTTTGACTATTACATAAATTTAGGAGAAGGTTTTAATTTAAAAAATAGCTAATTAATTTTGCTTTGAGCTGCAACAATGGACGTTTCGTAGGAAGCTTTTTGTGCTATAATTTTCTATGATTATAAACAAGAGTGAAACTTCAAGGAATTTCAAAAAATTTACAAGGTGCTTTTGGGGAATCTGCTCCTGAGTTAGTAACAATTACTATTGGTTTCATGAATTTAAACGTGGTTTTTGTTTCCCACGGTAAAAAAATTCTTTGTGGGCGAAAATTTTGGTTATCTCGCGCAAGACACGGCTTATAAATATTTTGAAAGCTGGATCATCCGAATACATAAGTGCATTGGAACTGAAAGGGGATATTTTGAAAATCTGCAAATTGTTTTTATATTCTTACTATTTTTCATTTTAATAACTATTATTGGAATAGTATAATATCCGTCAGATTAATGTAGAATATTGTCTTCCACACGTTCTTTTTTTTTTTAGGTGCGTTTGATTTACTCGTGTTTAGTACACGCTGCTGCAGGGCTCATTGTTATACAAGATTTACGACAGAAATTCGCCTATCGACACTAACACCAAGGAAAATGTAGTAATAAATCTTTGGAGAAGGTGGGACACGAAACGGGATTTCTATATACATCAGATGAGTTTATTTGTTTGGGTATTTCTGTTAAAAAATAAATGCTTTGGGACGAACCAATAATAGGTAGGTAAATATTTAGGACTTCAGGATAACAGTATTTTTTACTAGAATTAGAGTAAAATTTGATTTTAGTCAGCTATGTGATTTTATAATAATTGTTATAATATGAGACTAGCAAAAATGCCGTAAAAAAGGCAAACAAAATCTGAAGTTGAGCAAAAAAGCCGGCCAAGTGCGAGTCGGACTCGCGCACTGAGGTTTCGGTACAAACCTGGGTATATAATATAATGTAACTAAAAATGGATGCTTTTCGAAATGTTTACTTTGTCTGAGCTATAAGACGTTATTTCGTGCCAAATCCAAGTTTCTGAGTTCACGGGAAGTACCCTGTAAGTTTGATTCCCCTACCAGTGTCGAAAATTTGCAGCAAAAACTGCTGTATCTTTTGATTGCGTTAGCTTAAAAGTTTAATTTTTACAACTCTAAGGGACATTAGACTTGAGTATTTAGTATGTATTTCAGCTTGATACCTTAACGCGCTCCTGAGAAAAAGGGTCTTGATAAACAGACAGATAACTAAGTGATTCTATAAGGGTCCCTTTCTTTTTTTTAAGGAACGGAACCCTAATATTAGGCAGACGATGATGGCGACTTTTTAGCAAATAAATCACACCACAGAACGACGAGATAGGGTTAACGTGTAACGAAAACAGGTTATATCACCTGAACACAATTTTTCTCACCAATTATGAATACTATAGACATCATATGCATGTATACATTTTGCGCGCTACGAGTAGTACCTAAAACATTACCTTGAATTTATACTCCCCTTATGCAATTGCTTTTTATAAGGAAAATAATTTTATTCAGTTAAAGACAGAGAAAATAGAGAAATATTTATTTTATGATTGTTTTTGATTTTGAGGTTAGATTAAAAAAATATATTATTTATTTATTTTATAGCTGATACCTTTTTATAAAATAACCGATCTTTGGTTGATGTTGTGGCATTTTAAACAAAGATAAGAACAATTACATTCTACCATGTTTTGTTTTGTTTCTTCTATCACAAGGTTTTCGAACGAATCGTGTGATTCCTGGCTTTTTAAACCTTTCGAAACTCTATACTCATAAACGGATAGCTATGGTAATTTAGAAAGGTTTTGTTCTCTTATGGAAGTTATTCTCTTGCCTTACGAAAGAAAAACAATTTGCATTACATTCACACGCCTTTAACAATATAAGGCTAAATCATACAACAATAAGAGGAAAGATAAAACAAAAATAATGATTTTCATTATAAAGACTTATCGGTGTTATTACAATTCAAACTAATATTTTAAATTCAAAAGTAACTCTGTTTGCCTATTACGTTTTCACGGCTAAATCTCTGTACCAATTTCTATAAAATAAAGTATAGTTTATGATATAGCCAATAATAAGAATCATAGCACATTAATTAATCTCCTTGCTCTTACTACAAAAAAAATCCATCAAATTTTTTCCACCTACCCTACATACATACATATATATTTCTAAAGGATGAGCGCCACGAAGACAGTAAATAAATTGCGAGTCTGAGTCAAGCATTTGATCATAATATACAGATATAAATAAGATAGAGTCAGGTACCGATTTGTTAGGTAGTAAATTGCTTGGATTATCTTGACTCCAATAACATATTACGCGAATGCATTGATTAAACTGCCAAAGGTTGGACGATATTCCTACAAATCAGTTTATAAACCATACTAATGGTTAGGCCACAATTACAGTTGATTCTAATACTGACACGGTATGATGTAAGTCAATTTCTGGTGAGGTACCTTACTAGAAAACTGGTACACTTATGAAATCAACAAATCAAAAGTGATTATATTTTATAAGTATGGGGTATACCTTACTAATTTAAAAATGTTATAAAAACTCAGTATTCTCATATGTGTGATGAATAAACGTGACACTTAAAAGGGAACACATTAAGGTACCGATACATATGTATATGTATGACTTTAAGGTATTTATTTATTTACTCTAAAAATGTACCATTTATTGCGAGCCTACATAATATATAGTATGGCCTTAATCCTCTCCTGAGAGGAGACCCGAGCCCAGCAGTGGAACATTTATGGGTTGTTGATGATGATGTTTGATGATATAATATATATTTATGGTTGTATAAAAAGGAGCAGTACTTTACCATTGCTATTAAGTAACCATATGAAATGTACCTACCTCGTATGTATTTGTGTAAGTTTTATAGCAAGGTCTCCGGTCTGAACGAAGAATTTCTTGCATTTATATACGGCAACTCAGAATGTATGTTCCTCATATCATATACACATATGTGAAATATATCAAGGCAGCTTGAATATTTTACTGTCTGGTAAACTTATTTGTTTTACGACATTGCTATTATCCATATTTCAAAGTGGAATCCAAGTTCTGAGAAGTTTTGCTTATTACGAGTATGAAACTTGAAGTTTTATATTATATGTAAGGTAAATTTGACTAATTAGTACCTACTGTTTTAAGAATACATTTATAAAAAAAGTTATGACATAAATTTAAAATGTTATTTGTGGTGAAAGTCAAATCATTTCTTCAAACAAATTGCGTTTATAGTATGAAAGTGATATGATGCCATTTAACATTGTCATGAGACACTAGAATTGTGGAGAAGAAAGTAATCGTATTTGATTTTGCATCAATATCAATTTTTCTTGATCACAATTGTAGAATCTGAGTAACGACTAAAAGAAAATCCTCCACGTATCTCTGAAAATAATATAAAGCAACCCATCAATCTAAGCTCTAGAATCAACCGATAATCTATTTCAAGTCTCACCTAAACTGGAACAAAGAATTCGTTGAAGATAAAAGATTTCTTATACTCGAACCTCTATAACTCGCTTCGAATTAAATTTGTACGCTTCACAAATAAAACTATATTTATATTTCTTAGAACACTTGGTATAAAAGAAAGTGTTGATGCACGAAGTCTTTTTAGACATCGTATTATTTATTTTCGTACCTTTCAATGAATACGCTTTGAATTAAATTTTTACACTTCGCAGCTCAAACTATAGTACTCTGTTTCAGAAAAATCTTTTTACATTAAGATAAAAAAGCTTAAAAACATTCAAAATAATGAACAACGATTTACAATTTACTTATATTATTCAGAAGTAGAAAAAATGTGAGATATTTCATCCGAGATCAAATCCTACAGGGAATGGCTATCCTTGTATAAAATTACTTTTACTACCGCTCCACACAAAATACACTCTATAACGTAGCCAATGTCAGTACAACACATAAAATAAGTATTTACTGGGTCTTGAAGTGTTTTCGTAGTCTGGCCGCATTGTTAAAGAGAAAATGTTATTTATTCACAGTATACGAGTAAGACTACAATACAAGACATTTTCAATCTAGAGGCACTTTTGTATCAGCCAGACTTTCGCACGGTCGCCAATTCGTACTGAACTTTCCAAATAACGCGGTTAGTTTGTTTGAAATAAATGGCTCGATACGAATAAAGCGAGGGTCTTTCTTTACCCCTATTACTAGTTTGACGTGTATGTATCGGCTATACTAAAATTGTAGAATTAACTGTCACGATTTACTATTAGAATGTTATTTGCTCCTTTGATTTGTATTTTCGAGGGAACTTGTTCTTGTATATTCTGATAATTTGAGAAAAACGTACGAGCTTATACTGGCATGTATATCTGAGTTGGAAATACCGTATTATTTTACTATACAACCACTAAAATCGATAGCAATTCAAGAATTATTAACAGAACATTTACAATTTTGTTGGATTGTTTTATGTTTTGTTGATTACTAAAACTACGAACGTTTTATATAAAAGCACTAACTTACTAGCTAACCAACTACGAATTATTTCGAGTAGATAAGTGTACCTCTTTGATGAAAGCATAAGAATGTAATTCAGTAACGGTTTTAGCTATAATACAATTATCTGTATTTTTCATAATATTTTAATAAGTGTTCATGAGGGTTAAAGATTCAACATATGTTAAATATTAAATTAACATTTAATAACGAATAAAATGTTTTGATTGCCAGACTAACACTAAAATAAACCTTTCAATTTTCAATCGAACTTTGAATACTTATATTGCAGTTATATTGTATTGACGATAAAATTAATAATACATGAGAAACGTTATTAATTAATGTACTATAGTAGTAATTAATGTAGATGCTTAATTAAAAGATATTTTTTTAAATCACGTTTAGCTTGATGGTTTATGCAGTCACCACGCCGCTTCCTTCTTCGCCAAGTGTTGTGGGTTCAAATCCCAGAGGGACAACACTTTTGTGTGATCCAAAACTTGTGTATTGTGTCCAAAACTTATGTTATGAACGTTTTTAAAGTCCACCGCGATACAGCGTGCTCCTAGTGTCGGAGTTGTCTTTTTTAAAAAGAAAAGAAAAAGGTGGACTATTTACTAATGTAAAGCTTCAAGGCAAATCCATTAGAAATATATTGTAGAGAGTATTATTAGAAAGTTTAGTGTCATAATATTAGATGAATATTTCCCACAGTTCGCGATCATTTATTTAAATAATGGTCTATCGTTTTAAATAAACACTTATGGATAAATTCAAACGATTCAAATCCAAGTATGCCGTAAAATGTTTTAGCTATAACGGTCTCCGCTCCAGACAAAACGTTTCTGTTATTCAAACTAGAGTTTTATATCAGACTTTAATATTTTAAAGTGGTTACTTTTAAAATTCAGGTATGTTATTTCGTATTTTTTCTTTATTGTACATACTCAACATATGAATATAAAGGTATAAGGAAGCGTCACTACACAGGCGAATTTTCAGTAGTTTACCTTGACTCATTCATGTGTTTAATAAGTAGCTTATAGTTTAAAATCTAACATTATGGTCTGTTTTCATCTTTCTTGATTTAATGTAAAAATTACATTTAAATTTGTTCTATTAAGCGGTAATCATCGCATGAATATTCAACAAAAGCAAAAGTCGTACGCCTGGGGTTTGTTTATTTTTGTGTCAAAGCTTTTTTTGTTTCCTAATTTTAAAGGAATGACCTTATAAAATCTCTCTCTACTATCCATTATGATATAAATGTTTACATCTTAATTACATTACAAGTAGTAAAGAAATTTCTATTACTAACATAATTTAGTAATGTGTATTTTTATGCTTCGAACATTCGTATTTAATAATAAAACCAGAGTTATCAATCATTGTATCATTCATGTATATACATGTTCTACCAATACGCTAATACACATATATCGTAACTGGTCGCTGTCTATACATGAAGGCTATATAAGAAAGCCATTATAGGGAATCCTTAGCAATAGAACCCAAAACAATTCATGCTCCTTCTTCATTTTCTTTTTGTTTTCACAAACAATTTATTTGACGCATAACTTATTGAAGTAGCTTATGTATATACAAGTCATGGTCTATTAACTTATTTATTACAAGCTTTTAGCTTTGATAGCCAGCAATTGACCCATCTCCTCTGATTCCCTTACGTCATAGTCCAGTAACAAACGCGCTGAACAACTTTATATTCGAAAGCCTTCTTCAGTATAAAAGTTTAGCAGTGTATGTTAATACATGTATATATGGTAAACTTTATCCTTAACATCATGATGAACGAACTACCCGACTGCGTCGTACAAATTTATAGGCTCGGTGTGGACAACACGATTTGTGTCGCTCCATTTCCCTACGACCTTGTATGGTGTCCTTTGTTGCCTTCATTGTTATGCGATATTTATGGCTGTACTTTTACAGTGAAAGCCAAAAAATATATAAATATATTGTAGAAGAAATGTGCATAAATATTTCTTACATTTAACTATGACATTTAAGTAAGAACAATAAAATATTTACATATAAAAGCGTTCCCAGATTCAAACGAACATTCAACAGAACTGGCAGCATTCAAAACGTTGAATATTAACGCTAATTATCTGTGTTACAAAAAAAATACTGTGTTCATAGATTTCAGCGCCATCATCAAAGACAACGCAAATTACATAGCAATCACTAATATCCTAAGCTAATTATATTTCTGAATTATCATTTAATAAAGAAGGATATTTTATCATAAAAAGATATTTCTTTTTAGTAGACTTTTATACTTGACTAAAATAAAGATAACTTTGTATAAATAAATAAAAGTAAAACGTAATTTTTGTTTCTATTATGTTTTAAAATTATATTATTGCACACAAATATATATGTATGTGAGCATAATATGATTATGATGACTGCTTCGGTGGTGTCACTACGACACCGAGGCAGTCATCATAATCATATTATGCTACTGGCAGTGAATGCGACTGCTGTGCTTGAGGTCTCGGGTTCGATACCGGGTCGGACCAAATGTTTGTATGATCTGCAAATATTTGTTTCGGAGTTTGGGTGTTTTCTATGTATAATATGTTTTTATTTACAAAAAAAAGTACATATGTATTTGTATCAGTTGTCTAGTACCCATAACACAAGCTCTGCTTAGCTTGGGACTAGATGGCGTTGTGTGTTAGATGTCCGAAATATTTATTTCTTTATTTATTTTTATGTCTATATAAAATTAAAATTAACATGCTATTTTAAAGAAAGATAACATCTTTAATTCACATAATTTTATTATGTTTTTCATTCGTCGAGGATAATTGCAAAACGTGTAAGTTATAGATAGTTAGGTAAAGTTTGTTGAGAGTTTTTCTTTAACAATACGGTTATAAGTTACTAAAAATACCGTAAAAAATAATAAGAGCCGCTGCTACGACGATATATGAACAGTAGCTTAAATACATTATAATAATGGAATAAATGTAAACGAATAAAGAAATACGTTTACAAACTCCATTAGGAATATGTTGCGTGAGTCTGTCTCGGAGGGAGGATAATTTAACCTCAGATGTGTATTTTTTGTATCCATATTAGCTGTCTAAAGATATTTTTATATCGAGAGTTTTAGTTTATTCAACTTTATATAAAAATAATAACGTACTAAATATTAGACAACCCTGTTGGGCGAAAGTACTTGTCTAATTCAGTCTAAAATCGAAAACTCTAAATCTTATTTTGCAAAATGTCAATGATAGAAAAATTAGTCTATAGAATAAAAATCCCTTTTCTTGCCTACTTAAATTCCACTGTACTATAATAATTCAATACTGCTCTCTTAGAGAAATCCTTTATATTATACAATACAAAAAATAACACCTCATCCTTGCCGGAATTACCGATGTAGTTGTTTTTGGATATTAAGTCAAACAAGCACGTTGTGTGCTAAATGGCGAAACTATTAAACTTTCGTTGACCATTCAACATCTCCCTAAATCATCATCCTAATTCCAATCTTTGTAAGATGATTCCCGTGACCATTCCCTTCCTCTAAATTCAGAATTTCAGTGAAACAATTTCAATGAGTGCAATAAGGCCGGCCAATAAATCCCACGAACCACGAAAGTTACAAAGATGGCCATTCAAAGTAAAATCCAAGGGCTGTGCGACTTGTGCGGCCAATTATCGTTTGGTGATTACGACGATGTTGCAAATCGTGACAATTAGCTAAACAGGACGACTATTACTGTTTAAATTAATGTTAATTGTAGTTTTAAGAGTCATGTATTTTTTCAAATACTGTTTTATTTTAGTTTTAGTAAAACTAAAAGTGTCCATAAAATTCTGTGTTTTATGCTACAAAAATGTGTAGTCTAATTTAAGCATTAAAGTTGTTTAATTTTCATTGGAAAATATATTGAATGCTCTTGTAAGTTAACATTTCCAAATTATTAACAAGAAAATTCATCATACAGGCAATAAGTCCGCCGATGCATTATTTGTACAGAAAGTAATACATTACAATTACAATACAGAAATTCATTCAATATTTTGTTTCTCAAATTTGATTGAACACATTTGCAGAAAATTTTAACATCTCGTGTTTGGAATAATGAACTCATTTATCATTCTGGTTCTCTAATTTGCAAAATTAAACTTATTTCACTTTGTATACCTAGCTTAAAGAACAATAATATTGAAATTTGCCTTGCTCAAACAATAATAACACTACATAGCGACAGAAGCCGTATATCCGTTAAAATCACACTTCAGCAAAATAAGTGAGCATGGCTCAGTGTTTATTTTAATAACAAGCTTATAACAACAATGCCAGAATGCCGTCACGTTCGTAGGGCTACAATATCATAACCAAAAAAATAAGTGCTTACAAAGAATTTTGAAAAGAAAGGACCATAATATTTACGAAACATAGACAACACAAAAAGAGATATATTTAAAAAATAATGCTAGCTTTGTCCCGAATCCTGTTGTTGTTAATTATTAGCACTTAATAAAAATAACGAACACATTAATAATGTTATAACGACAAGCGACGTTAAATACTATATAACTAATTTAAAAAGTACGTATATACTAAAAATACTATACATAATTTTTGATTGAATACATGAGTTTTTAACTAATGAAATAATACATGAGTTTTTAACTAATGAAATAATACATGAGTTTTTAACAATGTCAAGATTCTGCTACGATGATTTTTTTTTATTAATTTTTAGTTCATTTACCAATAAAACAAAAAAAATTATAACATATTACTGTATTAATTCATTATTGTACTGTCATAAATCATTATTTCGTAAGTTTTCACAATTATATAATCAATAATAATTCGTGTGCAATACACGTACTTACATTCTGAAGATATAACAAACAAATAAATATAAAATGGCAATGTTGTGAACAAAATGTATTGTTTACATATGTTTTATCTGATCTCCCAAATCTGATCTGTTAATTTAGCGTCTATTTGTAGTCAATATTTTCATAAGCATATCTATACCATATTGGTATTACTTTTTATTCAGTAGATTTACTCACGTGAGAATAGACTTTTAAACGTTTATTATTCTATAGCATTGCGTAGCTCCAAACTGAATATAAACCAGTTAGCCGGTGTTTTTGGGTTAAATATATTCACTGTCATAGAAAAAAGCTTTAGTTTGATCTAAAATTCAACAATTCTCCCGCAACTTGTCGAATGCCGAGTGAAGATTATAGAGATGGATTGAAAAACTAGAGTTTTATTAAATTTTTCATCAAAGCTAACAATCTTTTCACAAACTGAGTTAACGGGTACCTAAAAGAGGTCCCTATGATAGCCGGGTATTGTGGATTAACGTGCTCTCCGGGGCACGGAATATAAATTTATTTTATATCCTTAAATCCGTTTAGAAATACACGTAATAAATTTTTACATACAAATATTAATATGAATACACTTCAGTTTGTCAGGCGTATATCGCATAATCGCTGTTATTAGAACTCTCGCCTAAATGCTGCTTTCCATTTTACTCTCTGAATAAATACAGCGGAACCGCAGCTGTTAAAGCCACGCATGCCGGGAGGCTTTGTCTAATGAGCATGCTAATTTATGACAGCCAGCATTAAGTTTATGGAAATTGACATCATTTTGCATAGACACTTCCAAATTTTATTTTCATAAAGTGTTACAAGTTACTGTGGAAAAATCACGTCCGGATTAAATTATGCGTTATATTAAATCCTTACTTTTTTGAAAATAAAAGATATGAAATGTCTTCTACTCCTCATGTCAAAAATGGGTTCAAAATTTTCTTCACTAATTATTTTGTATAACATAACTTTGAATCACTTTAAAAATATCAATCTCTTTACTTACTTTATGAGCCAACAAGCGACAATTAGATTTAATTACTCATTCTTTTAATGTCTTTTAAAACTTGACTTTTTCTTTGCCCTTTAATTGTGTCCCAGATAAGTGTGGTTCTTTATTGATTTTCTAATTATATAAGTACCTCTCAGAAATTATCAGTCCTATAAAAATTCAGCTTTATTTCGTAAGAAGCCATTTGTATTTATCTATTATATAAATTTGCCAGAAAAATGGTGACAAGAAAAATGGATCAAGCGAGCTTAGGGAATATTTTCACGCAGCCGGTTTGTAACCCTAAAAAGTAGATAACTCCCTTGTCATCTAAAGCGACCCTAATTATGGTGAAGGTAACAAATGTCCCTTGTAATTATCCTTTACGGATGGAATTCATTTAATTATCACGACCGCCTCGATATTTCTGCTTTTCATTAGGTTGAGCTCTGAGAACGTAAAATTCTAATAGCTGCATGTAATTTATCTCTTTCTCTATAGTTATATATTTTTTGCATTTACCACCATGACACAAAAATTAATTAAATATTTAATACATCAGGATGCATTAAGAACGTTTTTTTCTGAAATAGGGGGCAAACGAGCAGACATATCGCCTGATGGTAAGCGATTACCGCCGCCCATGGACACGCGTTGCTGGCCTTGGGGAATGGGGAGGGGGATGAGGGGAAGGGTTAGATTATGGGCCTCGTGTATCCTCACTCACTCGGCACAATACAGCGCAGGCGCTGTTTCACATACTACTCGTTTACTGGCTTACACTAAACAAAATACATGAATTGAAAATTTTTACCTATACTATTACATTACCATGAAATCGAAAAATAAGCCACCAAAGCAAAGATTTCAAAGTGTCTTTATTGATTCATGAAAACAGATGACATGGCTTGATACAAACATATTTTTTCATCTTATGAATATGTACACACTGCAATGATCTATGATAGCTTTTTAGACGTTACTTCGCCAACAGTACGCCAAAGGTTATATATAAACATTTCGTGTCCTGGTAATATAAAGAGTGCGCCTTGTACAGAGCGACGGACGTGCTATGAAATTATAATAAGACTGTGTTTTGTGCGATTATGCGAAATATGTGCCTCTGTGAGGAAGGCGACGTCTCGGTGCAATATGGCGTCAGTATATTTGCATGATAGGGAGTCAGGAACCTTGCTAGTAAACATATGTTTTTACTATATATACCTGAAGTTTTTTCTTGTGTAAAAGCAATTTACGAGTTGCTCATGTGGTATAAAATTAAACGGCAAAATTGAATAGAAAACTGTAATTTAAATATAAAAGAACTTTGTATAGTTCACAAGAACTGAAAATCCCTGCAGACAGAGAAATGAAAATAGACTTACAATGTAATGGCTACAAAATTTAAGATTCAATTTTATGAAACAATGGTTGTGTCGTTAGGAAATTTAATGTTGTGTTGCTTATAACAACACAATCCAAGAGATAAGGTCGATGACACAATGAAGGGTAGGAAAAATATCAAAATGTTGATAGAAATAAATACTGCAGCAGTATTCATGTTAATACAAGCAAATAAAAGGTTGGTTACAAATTTTACAAATATATATTTGAGAAATTGTTTTAAAGCAAAATCAAATATATGAAAAAGTTCTTGATTTTACAATGAATATAAAATTTTAAGTATTTTTTTGGGTACAGATAAATTGAATTGGAATGAAAACCTTTTATTTCGTTGTTCACACATTTCTCTAGAACAAATTCAAAAATGTATTAAAAGGTTTTGAAAATGTAAACAAACGTTGTTTGAAACGATTATTCTACGTGTGATTAAGTTTCCACTTCAATTCATCTGTACCCAAAAAATACTTCAAATTTTATATTCATTGTAAAATCAAGAACTTTTTCATATATTTGATTTCGCTTCAAAATTTAATTATGGAATTTGAAATAAACATTGCTTTCTATACAACCGATAGTCTTTCAATCACGCACAGCATCTCGGTATGTCTAAAAACATCGACCTGAACAATGTTCGAACTCCGCGGTGCTTTAAAGGCCATAACAAAACAAATTAATTTTACAAACTTACTTTTACAATCTTCGGGATGTTTTTTTCCTATTACTATTTTTCTAGTTCTTCATGAATTTACTAACCTAAAAAACAAGTCTAGACTATCAGTACTACACAAAAGATTTAGTTATAAAAACTTACACAAACTTCAACCTCATAAAATTAATGAAACGTAAGACCCTTACGTACAAGTCTATTGGGGGCTTGCTGAGGTCACCCCTGAAGGTAGTAACATCTAAATGTAATTATGTTTTTCCTTAATGGTTTTTAGATAAATCCTCAATTGAACCGTAAATGAAAACACGTGGACACTATATTAAGTTGGGGCTAATGAAATTGTAGTAAGCTTTGTCTTTTTACAGTGAAACAATCGTTGCGTAAAATAAGATAAGACACTGAAAAATTATCAATATTTTTCGTTCAAATTTCATTTTATCGTCTATCTCCAATATTACAGCAATGTTTTATTGTATAAAATGAAGTCGCTTTCCGTTCTTGTACGATTAGATCTTTCAAACTATGCAATGGATTTTAATGTGGTTTTCATTAATAGAAGAAGTAATTTAATACATTTTTTTTATATTTAAAATATAAAACGTGTAAGTATATTATAACAAATGAAAATCGAGAATTATAATAAATGAAAGAATTAAAAATTTCGTTGTGAAGCCGAGGGGGGCTGCTAATAAGCTGTATATTTGAAAATCTTAAGTTGACTAGTGTACGCCTTAGAAACCAAAAAAGTTGTGCACCGATCAAGTTCAAATTTTGACACGATGTTCGATTGTTCTTGGCAAAACATTCGTATCTTTTCTTATTACATATATATTATATATTCATTCGTATCTTTTTCACATTCGTTTTGTTCTTCATTTCTCTAGTTTTTAACCGTAGTGTTTAATAAGATGTGGTAAAGTATAACTAGTTACTTATATTTGTTGAGTTATTGAAGGTAAACACATCCACAACTTACTACACTCCGCATATATAACCCACGTAGTCATTCTGCCTGAAGTATAAAGCAACCTTAAATCTTACCAATGAGAACCATTATTAAACCCTTTTGTCAGAACACGTCCGATGTATCCCCAACGCTCAAAGGTCAATAAGGGACCCGATTTCTCTAAAATCGTACTCATAAATTTATCCTTAATATTAAACCAAGGGTACAGCTAGCCAATCTGTCCCTGCGGGAAGAGTAAAAGCACATAACTCATACAAAACTAGGTAATTATCTGCTAAATATGTCGCAAAATAGACTAGCAAAATTAACTTCAGCTATAATTAATTTCGGGTGTAGATGAAGTGACTAAAACGGACTGTGAAGATTTCAACGCAAAACTTTTTTTTACTTTTCGTTGTCCTAACTTCTATAAACGAATAAAAAGTCATGTTTTAAAAAGCTAATCACTTATAATATTGCAAAATAAGAATATATAATGGTTTCTGTTATAACATAAATGCGGTAACAAATATTTGACGTTGATAGTGTCCATTTATAAGTATTGTCCAGTAAACGCATAGTGTTTTCACAAGTAAAAATTAATAAATAATAAGAAAATTATGTCCGCAATACCTATATTTTGTAGTATTTTTGTGATACACTAAAATTATAAGTATTTAACTCATCCAAAACCTCTATTCAACACTAAATATCTCGGCCTTGAGAGTTTTCAATGACGCCACTTTTGTTTGTTTTACTGGTTACACATAACATTCCATCTAATTTAGAAATTTTGTTACTTAGCAGAAATAAAAAGTTGACTCTATACTTACTTATTTTATTCTACATTTAATGTGTTTCTTTGGACATCAAATCCCTCGAGTCTTAAGGGACCAAGGACGCTAAATTCCGAACGATGTGTAGCGACGAGTTAAAGTGCCAGTATTCTCAAAGGGACGAACCGAATAAAGTATTCCTCAGGCTTAATATTTCATTTTATATACAGTGAATTTACACATCAATCGAATCAAAAACGTAAAACACTAGTCGTTTAATTTGTAATGCTAGTTCTTTCCATAGATTAGTTAGTTTAAAAGTAACATTTCTATCACTTTTGATTTTTTTCTGGATAAATGAGGCGATGAGTAAAAAATTAAAATGAGTCTGATTATCTAAAAACTTGTGGCTGCGCCCACGGATGAAACTAGTATTGTATAAATTTGTAAAAATTTGAAAACGATCAGTTAAGAAAATATTTGCAATTATGAACAAAGCATTTAAAAGAGTAATATTAGTAGGTGAACTGTGCGATTTTCATGTAATATTCACATGTACTAATAATACACTACTAAAATATTTATTTTGTTTAATAAATCTTACATTTCGTAGTGTTTTAGTTTGAGAGGAATTACAAAGTATCTGAAATAAAGTAAGAAAATGAAGAAACCATATACAATGCCTGCGGCGAATCCATTTCTCATCAAAACTACCACCACGTCCTGCACACGACAGCCAGTTTTGAATGCAAATGGTTTACGTTCGTTCAGAATTTGCAGCTCAATATTCACCTTGAATTCAAGATAATTGAATAATGGAGGACTGCGCTAAAGCATTTGTCTCTCAAAACAGCTGTCAGATACTAAATATATTTCCCGAAATTAATTTAACCTTCCTTAATATGTTACGTCATGGAGTTATGATAAATGCTTTAAAGATATCGATTTCAAATTAAGCAAACCTTAAGCATAATTAACTATTAGATTTACTAAGATATATGGGTAAAAAATACTTGCATATCTATATAAAAAATGAATCACAAAAATAGATGTACGCGCATAACATTCGATCTACTGCACCAAATTGGATAATTTTTTTATGTGTTTGTTATTGTCAGGATAAGTTTTGTATAGTCAAAAAGAAAAGAAAATCGAAGGAGTCATATATTCTTAGTCCGTTTAGTTGTATACACTGCAGCCTTACGGGAAGTTAACACGGGCTTACTAAAAAAGTTTTTCGGTAATTCAGAATATTTTCACGAAAATGAATATGGCGATCAGCTAGTTACGTTAATAAGAATAAAACAGTTTAAGTTACTGGCAATATACTTAGTTTAGTATTTCATGTTGTATTTAGAGTGTGTTAGAAAAGTTACACTAAATTTAAACGACGGTAAAATGATATAAAGTTTTTTTCAATCTTCTTTTTTGTAAAAGACTCCATTGAGTGAAGAACGATTAAAATTATTCCAAACTACAGTGATTAATAGATTTAACTGTAGACTACTGGAAGATATCTTTAACTGTTTTTTAAGCACATCATACTATTGCAAGCACTGCACGTAAACAAGAGCCACATAAAAATATTTATTATCTCGAAAGGTGAGAAAATATCGTATCGAGACTACTTATAAATAATTCTGGAGATGAAATTATTTATACTATGCAATAAAAGTGGAACAAGTGTGATGCCGTAGTCATGAAAATATTTTGAATAAATATTTTTGCCATGCACTTATTATGAAGTGTGACTGAAGCTACCCAACAGATTTAGTACGTAGTATCTGAATTTGTATTGACCCCTGAGAGCAATAATAATTGATCAGGTTCAACAACATAGACATTCTTTACGTGTTTGTTTATCTAACAAGGAACAGGTGTTCAATTAATGGGGTAATTAGCGTAGGTACAACGGTTCAACTTCAAAATAGTTGTTTTTCATTAAAGTTTCTTGAAGATTTGGCCCCTTTGTGATTGATAATAATACAGACCAAAGAGTAATAGAAAAGAACTGGAAAACTACGAGTACTTAATTCAATGCCAAAATATATACAAGGTGCCGCAGAGTGTTAATCATAAACAAACATTGAACAGAGCTACGTGACGCTAGCAATAACAGGACCTTATAACGAGCGACTTGTTCACATTTTACCATGGGAGACCCAAGCTTCATGGAGTGATAACACGGCCTCACAGAAAACCGGTGTGCGCTTGCGCTGTGTTTCACTGAGTGAGTAAGGATACCGGAGACAGATATCCCAACCCCTCCCCATTTCCTCATCTGCCAAAAGTCGGCAACGTACTTGTGACGCTTTTAGTGTTGCGGGTGTCCAAAGGCGGCGGAAATCGCTTACCCTCCAGCAATACGTCTGCTCGTCTGCCTCCAATACCATAAAAAAAAGCAAAAAGATCTACTGAATTGATGTATGTATGAAAATTCAGTATTGGGAAAAAATAAGTCAAAGTAAACCTAATATTTATCTGTAGTTTAGAACCCATAGGCGAAATTTAAGTATTGTTTAATTTTGATTTAAATTGTGTAGGTACTGTGATCTAATATAAAGTAATGTAATCAATTATTTAGTAAATGGATTAGGCATGTAGAGTTCGGCAGTCAGTAAATTGTAATCACATTATCAGATTAAAACTTAATAAAACCGAACCTTACTCATCAATCATAACATAATTATATCTTGACCTACAATTTAATTAATATTTTACAATGTTATATACTGTGGCTATTATTATGGCTCTTTACTAATTAACTATACGTTAGATGATGTGAGATGCTTATTCACACCCCGCTTAAAGGGGTTTTTTAAGCGGGGCGTGAGAAAGGGGGAAATGTAGAAGGGAACCTACGCTGGTAGTGAATGGTACAATAATTATACCGAAAAAATCTCTACCATCAAATGTACAATCACTCACTACAAGGTATAAATCAGGAAAATGTGAATCTGATCAACAAAGTATTGTATTCAACTTGATATATCTTTCTGTTGTGTATCGTGTGGGAAGAAAGTCAGCTGACGACCTACATACTATTTTGTTGAAGTTGGAACTTTGAACTTAAATTTATACAGTGCATATTACTTTCATACTCTACTCTTAGAATTTTAAGCATGTATACGTATCCGCATATATACGGCTTATAGCCTAGTTACACTTGGTGACTATAAATAATCACCGAGAATAAGCAGCAACGGCGTGGTCTGAACCTAAATTGGTGATCGCTAGTGGCACAATACCATGAAGCTTAGTTGGAGGCCTTTGAGTCGCCTAAAAACATCCAACGGCAAGATTACTACGCCACAATGCTATCTTGCCAGTCCTCAACCCACCCTCTCCTGCGATCCCAACAGTGGGACTTAATGGGCTGGTAATGATGACACATATATACAGCTGTTTTTAATTTACATATGATAGATCTAGAAGCGAAGACAGCGACTAGTTAAAAGTGGGAGAAAAACATGTAGTCCGTTTACACGTGATGTTGTGTAAATTTGTCTTGGAGTAAATTGAAAGTATATCTCCCTTTCACGATAAAATTTATTTCAGTTTTGATTAACAGTCGTATTCTAGAACTTAAATCCCGATAAATCTATTTATATTCATTAAGATCAAAAAGGTGTCTTTTGAAAACTAGAGAACTATTTTAGCATTATCACTAAACTAAAATGCTTATAAAACAGATTTATAAAATAGCTAGGAATCGAACGATTTTGTTACGAAATTCAAGTAAACCAAGTTCTAAAATGCAAAACAATGTCAGAGGAGTTACAAAATGGAGACGTTAATGTACGTGCTCTTATTGACTAGATTACGTAGGAATTGAGAATGTTTTGGGGATTATTGACAAATTATTTGGATTATTGACAAGAAAAGGGAACAAAACTTATCTGTAGGATTGTTTTTAACCCAAATAAGCCCATGTGACCAGAATGACACCACGTCCTGACATCTCGCTAACATGCTCTAATTCTACAGTCTTAGCAATGTAAAGAGTTTTGTAAATAAAAAGTAGCTCTTGTTGAATGCATTTAATATATTTTGTGAAGAATTAAGTATCGTTAAATATGTCTCAATGATTTCATTTTGACACTTTGTTAAGGCAGGTAATTTACCAATGAAACGTACTTTGTCTTTACAAAGGTAACTTATACTATGCTATACATAATTCACGTGTAAGCGTTTTATCCCTATTGCAACAAGTACGACCGCACAAAATATACTACATTTAAGTTAACTCTAAGTCCCTTCCCTTACATGTATTAACACTTAGTGCACATGTTCACACTTAAATGTTTTAGTGGGTGTACAGGGCCCACTGTGGACTCGTAAACATTGAAGGTAAAACCTCGCGCAATTCTTGGTAATACAATTTGCTCTACAGTAAGTTCTTTATTTCTGTCATTTAACTTGTTTTTTCTTTTACATCTAATTGACTTTGGCTGGAAGGTAATTAGATTTCGTCAGTAAAGTAATATCTACCTGAATTTTTCAAAATTGTGCCTTAACCTTTTTAAAGAAATACTATGTACTTAAACTTTAATGTTTGATTTCAAAAATTTTTACTATATAAGTCTATACTTTTTTCAATAACATTAAAATTTAAGTGTTTTAAGTCTCAAACTGAAAGTAAAGTGTAAATGAATACTAATCGGTATCTGTTTATGCAACATGTCGACAAATCGGCTGTGAGAAATTGCTTGAATGGTGTTTGAAGATTCAAGTGATTTAGACGTAGACACATCACTCGAAAATTTATAACTAAAAACTAATAGATCATAGTACGAGAATCAGTCGAATTAGTCCAGCGCAATGACTCTGATTACAAAAATTATTCCAGGTTACATAAACATCAGATGATCTCGGAAACTGTTAGATTTTTAAAATAAGTACAATACAAAACAATCAATGTTTTATAGACAAATAAGTATACCTTCAATACAAATAATATTACTGACTTGACTTTGTATTATAATATAAAAAAATACGAAAAGAAAAAATTACTAAAATTTTGTACTAGCAAATATGCTAGTAGACACATTACTAAAAGTAAAGAATACTTGTAATAACAACTATTCCTTAATTTAAGTACTCTATGGTATCTTGTCGTGCTTCGCTACTGTGATTATGCGATATGGTATAATGAACATCACGTTCCTTATACATTTGCAAATTCTCGGTGCCCCCTATGAGAGCGATGTTGAACTCTCGAAGCGTGATTGGGGCGGGTATCATTGTATCACGCATTATCCTCGTCCCAAGTATGTGCGATCGGGTTGCGGTTGGACTCTGTTGCTCACCTTTTCCTCACAGTTTTGCGTTAATTTTCCCCTCTAGAAAGTAGGCTTTCGTGACTTGGTCCAGATTTTTCATCCACGATCGGAATCGGAGCAAATCTAGGTATTATAATTTAAGTTTACCTATACGTGAATAAAAGTACAGTTTAAGATTTGTAAAACGAAGCACAGAAACCCTCATTTTCAAGTATTTTTATGGTTTAGAAGCCAAATGGGCAAAAAAGTTACTACTATCACAAACACTTGTAACATAAAGAGTCACAGATGTATTGCCGTTTTTTCAGTTTCTTCCCCACTCCGGAAACGTCATTGACTATGTTAAAAACAACCAAAGAACTTCGTAACACCGGTTTTCTGTTAGGCAGTGGCATTACTGCATTTCACAACATTAGAGATTTATTTATTTTGTATTTTGCCTCGGTGGTGCAGTGGTAGCGTATGCGACTACTGAGCTGGAGGTCTCGGTTTCGATTCCTGAGCCGGACGAAATGTTTGTATGACCTGCTAATATTTATTTCGGAGTTTGGGTGTTTTCTATGTATAATATGTATGTATTTACAAAAAAAGTATATATGTATTAATATCAGTTTTCTAGAACCAATAGTATAAGCTCTCTGCTTAGTTTGGGACTAGATGGCGTTGTGTGTTAAAATGTCAGAAAATATTTATTTATTATTATTACCAACCTAATATTCTGAAGCGTGATTCTCCCACGATATACCTTTCCAATATATTGTAACCTGTCAAGGTATAAAAAATTTATGCGATGACAGTTCAACTTATAATGGTTATAAATATGAACAATCCTAAAATAAAATGCTTTAGTTTATTGCTTTCGAAATATACACTGTAACTAAAATAGGAAAACACTTAGATTATATTAAGTCTTCAATACTTTACAATGAAGAACATAGCTTTGAAATATCTTTACGCTAAACTGACAGTTGTTCTAAACATAGAGAAACATCTTGTCAACTGTTTTAGTTTAACCACACAACATTATTATCCCTTAAGTGGCAAAGGTCAGTTTACAGTTCAGAGTTAATATTATAAACAACTAAATGTATTTAGACTCAAAGCTAACCCAAAATACACCCCCAAGTTAAAGGATGAGAAGCGGCTTATAACTTTAGTAAAACCACATTGATCCAAGTTTCATCTGTACTATAGCTTCAAGCTAAACATTACACGTTCATTCGTATTTTATAAACTTTTTAATAATTTCTTTGAAATTTATCATTACAATTACTGAATCATTAAAAAAAACCTGACTGTTACTTTTTTGTTTGTTTTTTTAATTTGTTGTACCCAGTGCCACTCTCACAACTAAGACGAATCTATTGACACTACTCACATAAAAATATGATAAACCCGTTTAGGCTCTAGGACGTACCAAAGAAATATACATACATACACTCGAAAAATATAACCTTCCTTTGCGTCGGGTAAAAATAATTGATATTTAACAAAATATTGCAATATTCACAAATTTTTTTTGCAAATTTTGAATTGTTTTAGGCCCCAATTTGGTACTTAATTTAAAAAAAAACAACTTGAATAGTGGCTTAGCGAGTTAGTTATGTGCGACTAGTCTTCGATAGCGTAGTTAACATACTATTTAATACAAATCGAACTAAAAATGTTTTGCTACTTTTAGAGGGTAGTATACGAGTACATTAGGTTATAAATAGAAGCATTTAAAAAATTATATGAAAGATATTTAAGACACTTTAATACAAGAATAAATTAAATGGAGGCCCAATGACGCAGAAGCCATGCTGCATAAGTTGCATTGTCTGTATTCGCAACGAGTACCACCACTCTTGGATTCTGCTTATCCTTTCCATCAAGCAGAATAGATTTATTTTGACAGGTATATATATAAAAAAATGTATCACATTTAGTAGTTTAACCGGTATTGTTGTCATTTATTCTTATAAAAATAAAGAAGATATAGATAAACACTAAGCCCAATAATACCCATCTCATTACTAGATCCAAAAATGTATACACTATAATGTGACTAACTTCGAACTAACTACAAATATTATCATCAGTTTCATATAACGGTTGATTTCTTTACTCACCCGTGATATTGTGCCAAAATAGGCTTTTTAGTTTCATATATTCATCGGTGCGTGTGCCAAAATATAAATAACCAAAGTTAATGCCGACATTTGTATAAGTTATGTTGAGTATGGTTAGAAATGTGCTTGTTGTCTGTTCTGACTGTTATACATAATGCTTATTTAAGAATGAATTAATAGAAAAATCGTACAGTGCACATAATTCAAAGTTAGAACTCACACACTGGGCATGAAATTTCGTATCGACAATTTTTTTATAAATGATCTAAGTGCCGGTAGAAAACGACTTACCCCCTTCTGATCACCAGATCAAACTTTTTTTAACCATTTTATTAATCTTTTTTTCTCAGGCAAGCTTATAGCATTACTTTGGATTAGTTATTAAATAACCTTTATTTTGCTACCAATTTCGATTAGTTGTTGGCTCGGTGTATTTACCTAAATTGATTTACCTGTCCATGTAGAGGAACGGGTGTCATGTTCCTCCAACACAAAGGGAGGATCTACCAACCAGGCGAAGTGAACATGCCTGGCGGGCCACTGCCCAACGGTTGATGTTGGGAAGTTTGAATAAATGTTAATCGCGCGAGAACTTCTATTGCGCGATGCAGGATTGGTAGCTTCTTCGTACACTACGTTACTCCTTAGTTCAGTGTATCTTCGGCAGATGGCGTTGTCATATATTTATGTTGCCGATGTATGTGGAAGTCGCAACAGTCCGTACCTGTTGCCAGGAAGCTATATGGAAATAAGTAATTAAGCCTACTTAGGCATATAGAAAATAAACTTTTGGGACTAATTGTAGTTGGTTATCAATAGATTGAAAGGGATGAAAAAAATGTGTTAAAAATTAATTTAATTTTGAAAATAGTCATGACAGTTTTTCGATAGGCAAACCATCACAGATGTGATTATTATTTTTTTTTAAAAAGCTTATACTGGTTATCAGATGGGTGTATATCGATCTTCACCGGCTCTTGTACTAAAATGTCTTTCATTAGATCTTAAGATTAAAACTAATTGGTTAACGAAAAAGTACTCTATTAGAGTTAGTGAAATAATTTTGCGAAATTACGAATGATTCGGAATTTTCATCCTCAGTACTGTTTTGGCTACTGCATATTTATATAAAGAAGAAAATTCGCAAATTAATTACGTTATTTAACTTTCGTGTACAATTCTGTTGTTATAAGTACTTCAAAATAAGTATTTCAACAAAAAAGGGGTCTTGTGAAGATTAATTGTTACACAGCAGTAACATTCATTGTAATTGCCTTATATGGAATAATTTTATCTAATCGGAGTTTTTATACCTAGAGAAAAGTGGGAAGAAACTAATTTTATATTTTATTCGAATAAATGATGTAACAAATGTCATTAATAACTTCTAACTTCTCCTCTTTATATGAGAGCATTTTCTAGGATTCTAGGGTAGACAATAAACTTAGTAAGCCACCTAATGGCCAGTGTTTTGTAAGTGCTCTGAAGTGTAGTCTGAAGGACAACAGGGAACATAGGATACTTTTATTTTTGGTTCAATTTTAAACTATTCATTTAAAATATAATAATAATAATAACTATCTTTATTGTACACCAGACTAGTAACAAGTGTCACTTAACTAGGAAAACTTAAACTAGGGAAGTAAAATTGGCGGTATCGCCCGGTGGCAATCTCTTGCAGGCAACCATGGGTTACCAGGCAGATACGACATGTGGTAAATAAATTGACAATTTTTAATGGACATGAGAATAACTTATTATAATAATAACTTCTTTGAATAGTCCTTCAGTCCTACCATCACATAAACTCGTATTAAAAACCTTTATTTCACTAAATCCTTTAATCCACTGCTAACCTAAAAGATGCACTCTATATCTTTTTAGAAATAAGGTATTGATCTAGTATAAAGGAGTCACGAACGAGTCAAATGAAACGAGATTTTTAAAATATACGTTTCTCTATTCGCTTAAATAAGCTTTTTCTAATAATATTTTTTCGTGTATAACCCTCCTTGTCATTTACGATTCTTGCAAATGATATTCTACACATATAATATCTATATTATTTTTTACGGAATTGTCGTAATAACCGATCGGCATCAGAGGAACTTCCATCTTCTATATTTAGATTATGGAATTATTCAATATGGACACATCTCTTCTTTTATTAGATTAGACACATCGATACAGTTCAAAGGGTACCTATTATTGCTCGGCTCCCATTTACTTTTTTAAGTAACTTATTGTAAACCACAATACGATTAAAAATTATTTTGTCCCACATTCATATAATATTAAACAAAACTGTAGACGTTAAATCAAATCAAATCAACAACCCACAATGTCCCACTGCTAGACTCGGGTCTCCTCTCAGGAGAGGGTTCAGGCCTTAGACATTACAAGCTCTTATTATTTTTTATTTAGTTTCACCTGTCCCGATGTTTATCTGTAATCAAATCATGCAAGTTAAATTTGATCCACTTCCCGATTTCCGATTGAGCTGAAATTTTAAATGTAACTTTAATTCTGATGACAATGCAATTATATGTAGTCGGTATTATTATTAATCCAAAATGGCCGCCGTCATAAAATTGCGGCGTACATATTTCTGGACAACCCACCCAATATGAGTATCAAATGAAAAGGACTTAAAGTTATTTTTTTATTAAAACCTTTTAAATTAGCCACTTGTTTTAAAAAACAGTTCTTACACATTTCTTTTCTCTGTTATATTTCATAATAATAGCTCCTAATTGTGAGACCTTTACAACCATTAAAACCTCCTTAACAGAGTCAGATTTGAAAAGGAAGTAATAATGTTACCCTTACAAAATACGAGTCAGTGAGACGTTTTACGTTTCCGCTGTTTTATAATTATTTTACAGTAGCAACGTGATTTGTACTTCGCTTCCGTGAAATAAACTAGAGAGAATACGAATTCATCTCAGTTACAGCTATTTTCTGTTAATAAATGACTGGGATGGCCTCGCAGTAAGAAGTATATCCACCTATTTATCTTCGGAAAACATCAAACGATGGTTTAAGGTATAAAAAGATGACGTTATATCTTTGTAAATCAAAACAGCATCATTCTTTGTCAAAGATATAAGACTAATAATTGAGTAGATGCTGGATCTTGTTAGTAATGCAAAGAGTTCAATAACTTATCAAAATCATACAAAACATGAACAAGAAAAGTGCTTAATGTCACAGAATGTAGCAAAAGCAATATATTTATTTCATAGTAAATATTTTTGAAATACTTAATCATCCTCTAAATAAAAATAATAAAAAAAATAATAAAATAAATATGTACAGACATTTTAACACACAATGCCATCTAGTCCCAAACTAAGCGGAGCTTGTACTATGGGTACTAGATAACTGATATTAATACTTATATACTTTTTTTGTAAATACATACATATTATACATAGAAAACACCCAAACTCCGAAACAAATATTTGCAGATCATACAAACATTGGGTCCGACTCAGGGATCGAACCCGAGACCTCTTGCACAGCAGTCGCATTCGCCATAGCGCCATACCACTGCGCCATAGAGGCAGTCAAATGCATCATAACTTAATTGGATTGATTTTGTATGTGTACTTATATAACTATTAAAAAATTTAACATGTAAACCGATCATTGTGTCAAGTTGTTTAATTGGACATCTTAAATATTCCACTTTTTTGAAAGGTTATTTAGTAATCGTATTATAAAAATACATTTCAACATTACAATGATAAGACCTACTTCGAAAAGTATAGTATCGTCACAGTATACTTTTAAACCACTCTACTATTCGTGCAATCAAACCAGAAAGTTTTAACGGCGTTCATGGGAGCCAAGCTGTACATTCTATACTGTTTTAACCGCTTGGAAATTCACATTGAATTTCATATTTGTTTAGCAAAAGAAGCTATCCAACTGAAAGGTAAGTTTTATTTTTGTTCAACACGGAAGATTTTGCTAAAACTATTGGTAACGCCAACCTACATTTATACGACCACGGTATTTTTATCACACAGTTTTGCATTTTTGTTCCTACCTTTTATGAGAACATGAATAAACTTGCGTTTTATATGGACTTATGTTGATGATAATCAAATGATGTTGTTTTGCAGACTTGGCATAAACCATCGGTACTAATAGCTATCTATATGTGTACTTCGACGACGCTTAAAGTGTCACGTCTAAAATCGACAATCGGTTGATAACTTCTGAAACATACCATACAACGTTTAGTGTACGGGCCAGTATGTTTGAAAAGTAAGTACTTCATAGACATATAATATCAACAAAAAATATATTCCATTTTGTGTTGATTTTCTCATATTATTTTAATAAATTCATACTTTGGATTCTCGGCACTTGATGGAACTTATTGCAATATAAAATACAATATACACTATTTTCTTTTTCCTTATGGCAAAATCGATCGGGTATAAACTCAATTTAAATAGTGGAATAAGTACAAGTGAGTTTAATTCTAGAATGTGTACTAATAAACTTAAAATATTTCTATTCTGTAATAAGATATAGTTGCTAGATTTTTGTTTTTTAAATAATCATCATCATCAATAACCCATAATGTCCCACTGCTGGGCTCGGGTCTCCTATTAGGAGAAGGTCAAGGCCATCAAAACGTATTATGTATTATTATTACATATGCGTATGTATTATAAAGTATCAAGTTCACATTCGAATCTATAAGGCAAGTCTGTTGGATAGCTACATACGGTCGTGCCAGCAAACCAAAGTGCTTTCTGGTTGATAGTGAATTTTATCCTTCTGATGCATCTCACGACACGATGGTGGACCACTTCGTTCATTTCAAGTGTAGATTTCATCCCAGCCCTGTTATGCTGCAGTTCTAAGTACATTTGAACTGTATATTGCATACTAAGTACATTATCTTTATAACTACATTCAAAATATAAAAATTGCAGTAATAGTTTGTATGTAGACTTGTATATAGCCAACAAATAAAAAAGTAGAAAAATGTATGTATATGGCAATCATAAGAAATATAATTTAGTCTTGAACATACAGTAGTTAGTTCACTGACTATATGGTACTATATAAAAACATGTATTAATAACAGAATGGAGTGCTACGCCCGTGATTCTAGGGAAGTGCTCAATGGGCGGTTGCACCCTTTTGACTATTGAGTTGTAGTCTTTGTATTTGCACCGTTGTTGTAGGTGACTATAAGCAACAGTATTTAACTACTAGGCTACTTTTATGCGTTATTAAGAATAGTAACGTCACTTTTGTGGGCAGTTTTGTGTACATAATACACGTGTACATTCAATCTCGTATTTCATACTTAAACACTGTCGTAAAATATACTGGGTAATAGAAATTTAAATGAACGTGAACATTATATCACACTCTGGAAAAAAAGTAGCCATTTATCTACAAAGTATACGTAGTTTTCGTAGATGCTCTACGCCGTAGACAGCACACGTAAAAAAGAGAAACGATCCTCTACGCTATTATATGAAAACATGTTTCATTGCGTACAAGGAAATGACATATATATAACTGAATGAAGGTTGAATAAGAATTTTGACATAGGCTTGACGGATTTTGTGAACCGTTACAGTTTGTTAAAACTTATTTAGACTATAAGATAATTCTTGAAATCAGAATTTGCTGAGAAATGAGTATAGTACCTACCAAAAATAATGTATATCAAAATGTACCTTAAATATTATAGAACAAGATAGAAACATAACTCATCCTTTAAATATACCACCCATTTTCATTCTCTTCTCTTCCAAACTCCACTACATATTATTATTGTTTAGTTGTTTAAAAGACGACTCCCGCATTAGGAACATACATTCCTGTGTCACGGGGACCTTTACAAACATACATGAAACGGACACAAAGTACAGCCAGACTTAGAACAACAATTTATGGATCACACAAAGTATTGTCCCATGTAGGATTTGAACCCACAACACTTGGCGTAGTAGAAAGCGGTGTGGCGACCACTGAAACCACTAGGCCAACCGTGTAGTCAACCTACAACATACAACCACAATTGTATAAAATGACGAAGATTTGTTACAAAACAAAAAATAACATATAACTTTTATATTACTAACTTTTGAAGTTTCGCGTTTCATGATATAATTATATAATGATTATTTTCACGGGAATTAAAGCAATCACTTATTTAAAGGTATTACATACCTCTGATTTGCCTGACGTTTCGACCAGGTTGCACTGGTCCTGGTTACAGGCTGACTCTATATCTACTATAATGTTTTCACGGTGATATATATTTTAAATGTAATATAAATTATATATACTCTTTGCTCTCTGCGTCTGATGCGAGCCATTGCCACATCTGTTTTGTGCCGAAATAAACGTACAAAGATTTATATGAAGAAATAATAAATCAAATAAAACAACAAAACATTTGTTGTGTTAGCAAACGTTTAGGGGAAACTGTTTTGCAACGAAATGGGGTATTGTTGAATATATTTTCTTTCGTTGCCTTTTTTCGAGTGGCATTTTGCTGTATATTGTTTTCTGATATTGCTTTATAAAACGATCAGTGTTATCAAAAAGAAAGCCCTTGAAAAAATTGAATTATCGTTTAAGTTTGAAGTAACTTCTCTCTCTCTGTCTTTCTGGCTCTACATAATTCTTATTATTACATAATGGTTGAGCATGATATGTATTGAATGAAATGATCTGAATAGTCGTTTTCCTTAAAATTTGAAGCATGAGATGCAAAAAAAGTACGTTTTGAGCGTTTTTTTTCGATCTTATTGTAATTTTTTTTTATAATTACATATCAAAATAAATTTTAATAGTTTATAACACCAGGTATAGATATCTATACTAATATAAATGTGAAAGTTTGTGAGGATGTTTATTACTCTTTCACGCAAAAACTACTGATCGGATTTACATGTAATTTTACAGCAATATAGCTGATACACCAGAATAACACATAGGCTACTATTTGCCGCGATAACCGACATGTACGTGGGCAGAGCCGTGGGCATATACTAGTATTGTATAATCTAGAAATAATCTAGTTCAATGAAATCAAATAAAACATACTCCATTTACTATATCAGGAAAAATTCCTAAAAGCAAAATTCACTAAATACACAGTAACGTAACCAAATTAGTTTAATTAAACTTTGCTTTCAACCGCTCACTCCTATTTCTACATATTAATGGAATCGAAACCACCAAATTAGCGCATCAATAATTTAAATCAATTACTGGGAAGAACGTATAATTAAATCGACAACATGGTTAATTCATTTCAAGTAACTTCACGGGATTTCGTCATCAAATTATTTAATTTATATTCTTTTTTTTTACTACCTAGTGTGTTCGAAATTTGTAAGAACTTAAATAGGAGCTATTTCAAACATCTGGTTCGTGCTTTAGAAATGAGTTCTTATAATTTTCTCTTTATATTCCATCGGGCATTTCCTTTTTTTGCTTCGAAATGAGTAAGTAATAACGAAGTATTTTAGCACACTAAGCATATTATGATAATCTTTCAGATTAACTACTTTTATTCAATTTTGAGGTTTTACGTTCATTATAAATTTATGAAGATAAGTTGAGTTTGTATTTTGGTTTTTGTTTATGTGTCATTTCAATCTAAAAGCTAATAAAAGTAGCTTGATGAATACACGACTGTCTTAATAGAGACTTCATCTTTTATTCATAGTTTACTAATAGACTGAAATATAAAACTGAATATAGGTATTAAAAAAACATGTTTTAAGAAACAAAATAATCTAGCAAAAAAACAGCTTAACTATGTTGTTTAATTAGAATTTCTTACTAAAAGCAAATCTTCTAAGAATATTTAAAAATAAAACTACATTTGATTTGGACAATGCCTTCTATACTACATATTACTATAATTGGGCAGCCATTCTTTTTACTAATCCCAAATGAATATATTTTTGACATCTTGTATAATATACTAGATAGGTAAGTCTAACTGAAAAAAAAACCTTGTTATCCCTCATCTATTTACATACAATAGGCAATAACAAAATGCTACAAAAATGTTACTATCCACATTTCGGTTCTAATCTTTAAAGTTCATTAATTCATGCAATATTATCCGCTTGTATCTTCTTAGAATATCTTTTATTATTTAATAAACATACGAAGCTTAGGACCTAAATCTATGATAAAGGAAATAAACTAACATGTTTAAACTTACAAAATATTGCTATTTATGTAAAGGATGGAATGATAATAAATTTATACAATATTCTAATAACTGTTGCATTACATAAATAATTCAATACAAAGATGATGGTGATAATAAGATTTTAAAATATTATGCACTAAGCGTAACGCTTTGATCTAAAAATAAATATTACTTAGAACGAATTTGAAATTTTCAGGCCAAATATACGTTTTACGAATAATGTTAGACAAAACGTTGACAGTTTTAATTAGGATTAAAGTCAAGCCCCAATACCCCGGGTACATGACGTGACTGGCTTGAAAATTGGCCCGGAAAACGCATTATGACACTCCTATATCAGTCAATTTTTGACAATGACCTTCCGAAATAAATTGTCTACAGAGCTAGAAAAAGCTTTTCAAAATGCATGATGTAAAAGATGCTTAATAAAGTTTTATCTAAATGCGTTTAAAGTAAATTAATCGTTAATATTAATTAATTGTTATGTACATACCAGAAGTCAAGTTTTAATCCATTCTATAGTTAAAATATTAATTATCAATTTCATAGTTAAAAGGATTAAGACATTACTGGCATTTGTCACCCGAAAATAAACTTGAAGATCGATTGAAGAATCGGCATCGAGCGCGGTCGTGATTACAGTGATGTTCACGGCGCCACGTGGCGCGGGCGCCCGCTCCGACCGACGGGTACATACTGGGTGCTGGCTTTGCCGCAGGAGCCTGCGTCACACTCACAGCCAGTGGACCTCGACACCTTTTGCGGGACCCTAATTAATAAGCAGGCGTGACACGAACGCTCGACGTCAAATCTCTCTCCACATTGAAAAAAGGTTTTTATATACAAAAGTTGTTAATGAAATCCATTCTTAGTATCATCTACAAATAGCTGCCCGCGCTCTCGTAATTTAATGTACGGTCGAATGACATCGTCTCGACAACCGCCACCGACTTCTTTTGTAGTGTAATTTATGCAAAATAGCGCGCCGCTGAAATTTTTACGCGACTTCCCACAAAAACGCAAGTTGCTTTTACGCCTAGTATTAAATTCGTTTAACAGCTTTCTTTCTGTTTCTAGTTGAAGAAATTTCTTGTTTTATTTTCGTCAAATTTACTGGTCAAGTTTACACAGTTATTGGTCGAATGAATTCTCTTGAGCAAAATTTGTTATTTGTCGAAATAACACAAACGTTTTCAAGAAAATGAAGGTCATGTTTACCATTTATAAATATTCAATCTTTGATAAATTATAATTTTCCTTTAAATGTTTCTGTAGCCTTTCTTGTGAATATTTTAATTCTCTGTTTCATTTGTCCTTTTATTTAGCCGCTAACAGGAAAAAAAAACACGATATAAACAAGTGATGATCCAGCTTAAATAGGGAGAGCTTTCTCATGAATGTAAATATACCTAGTCTCTTTTTGAAGTGAAAACTTCTTTAGCCGCATTAAGCACTTTTTGGTAGGAGAAAATCTTATGACTTCGCGTCACCGCGTTATGGACATGCGACGTCACAAAACTTCTTTGGCCGCGTTGAGCACTTTTTGGTAGGAGAAAATCTTATGGGTTCACATCATCTACATACTAAAGTTTGATGTTGATAACTTAAAATAAAAAAAAAATGGAATTTCTAACTATACACATTAATTTTTCAAATTACATTCTATGTTATAAGTTTTCACATTTATCGGAAGTCCTTTTTACTGCCAATTTTTTTCCTAACTTAATTTAAGTACTGTAGTATTGTACTTCATCACATTTTTATCTTATGTTTTTCTGTGCTTTACTCGATCCTCTTTTACTATGCTATACATGAAATCATATATTGGTGGTATTTATATATAGCTACACTGGTATAAATTATCACTAACCGTTCCCTGCTCGACTCCCAAGAATTGTAAGGTTATGTTTAATAACTTTTATTTTCCCTAATTTATTTATTTAGTAGTTTAGAAGTTATTTGAAATCTAATGTAACTGATAGTTCTAGAAATGAACAAAAAGAAACAGAAATACTCTTTAACTTTATTAAATTGTTGCAATATAATTGTGGTTATCCGACTACAGAAAAAATATTTGTATAAACCTACATGTAAATGCAATTAAATTATAAATGTGGTGTATATCCTGCTATAAATATGATTATATTTTAATTAGGTACTGTTTTAATATCTAGGTGGTTTCGAGTCTAAAATTTTCACTTGAAATAGAAAAAAGCTTTGAGGTTGAAAATTTCTACTACGCTTGTAACAAAACATTTTCCCACTTTATATTAATTTTCTCATATTGGTAAAAATAAACATGCAGTCACTACTGTCTATTTCCTCGCTGACTATTTAAGTACAAATCAAAAACTCCGTCTTGTAATGAACTGGTACTTTATTTACATAAATCACTAATGTTATAGACAAACACAAGTTCCGTAGTAATGGTCGCCGTAGCCTATGACTTTTTAAACAAGTTTTTTGAATTTTTAAAACTAATAACATTATATCACGGTAGAAAAACCATAGCAAGAAGGCTACTCCATAAGTTTATCGTTGGAGCCACATAAATAGTATACTATAGTACCACTTATGCTGGGCTGTTATGCCATAGAACCGAAACCGTCATAGTGTAATTATATACGAAATCTCATTAGCCGAATAAATATTTGTTCCATACGTAAAATCTATTTGAGCGTACAGATGTACCAACTCGAAGGAAATATTTTGAGTTAAATTATTGAGTTAGCTGGATCACCCAGTTGGCCGACTNAAAAAAAAAAAAAAAAAAAAAAGCTGGATCACCCAGTTAACTCAATAATTTAACTGACCTAACCCACTGAGAAAATTACTGAAGATAAATGAAGATTTGTACATTGTTTGTTTAATTAATTGCTTTAGCAATTATTTAGCCTCTGTAATGCATTGGTAGTGTATACGATTGTTGTAGTTGAGGTCTCGGGTTCGTTACCCGGGTTGGACTAAATATTTGTATGATCTGCAAATGTATGTTTCTGCGTTTGGATGTTTTTATGTACATTATGAATGTATTTACTACAAAAATATAATCATTCTATCGGATAACTAAGCTATCATAACTGTAACTAGATGCCGTTGTGTGTTAGATGTCTGAAAATTTTATTATAATTATTATCTTTGGCTATATATATATATTTAACAACATACTAACAATGGTTTTATTGCTTCAATAAATATATTTTTAAACAACTATGACGATGCTACTTGATTTTAACTTACATAAAGTATTATTTGGTATAAACAAAAGAATGATCAAAAAAATACATATATCCCTCGGTGTTTACTCTTTAAGATAAAGCTTAGACACAAGTTAAAAAGAATTCATTTCGAGTTAAATCGAGCTAAACTCAAAAATTAAGTTAACACGACCCATTTTATCGAGTTGATCCTTCGCTATCGGGCACCTCACTACGTATAATCCAAATAAACTTGAACTGAATATGTACGGTTCATTATATTTTAATTAAAAACATTGTTTATGTATTTTAAATTACATGGAATGAAAAATGGATAAAATAGGTGTAACTTGTAGACTACCCCAAATAATATGAATATTAATATAGTCTAGGAAGATGATTTTTTCNAAAAAAAAAAAAAAAAAAAAGGAAGATGATTTTGATGTCATGTAAAATTATATTAATATAATCTTACTAATAAAATAACGAAGGCTAGTTTTTGTTAAAAAAAAAACAAATGTAAGCTATATTCATCGTCATTATCACCCAGCTGGATATAGGCCTCTCTATAACAATGAGGTTTTAGCCTACTATACTAATCGGACCAGGCAGATTAGCATACAGTTTGTGTCTAATTTTTTCTTTTCTTTGAAGTGATGTTGTCATTAAGTTGTTTATCGTTGTTAAACTGGATTATTAACGAATAATAAAGGCTTCTAGTGCGATGACTTACAATATACGCACGTGTTGGTCACGGGTAAATTTAAACATCAAGCTAATAACCTTTCTAACTGCCTCTGTGGCGCAGTGGTAGCGAATGCGACTGCTGTGCAAGAGGTCTCGGATTCGATTCCTGAATCGGACCAAATGTTTGTATGATCTGCAAATATTTGTTGCGGAGTTTGGGTGTTTTCTATGTATAATATGTAGGTATTTACAAAAAAAAGTATATAAGTATTAATATCAATTGTCTAGTACCCATAGTACAAGCTCTGCTTAGTTTGGGACTAGATGGCGTTCTATGTTAAAATGTCTGAACATATTTATTATTATTATTTATTATTAATTATGAAATTCACAATACCACAATTGTTCGATAAAGTCTTTCGCCCTTTGAACCGAAACAATTAGACTTCATTAAATCAAACCTTTTTATTTGTTCTATGCATAAGCTCATTATACCTAGTCTTGTCTAACTAACTAATGAGTTATTGAGGAAAATTAATTTCAAGCCAAGGCCAAATCGAGTTAAAATATTTAAAGCTATACATTTCTAGAAGGGATTCAGGACATGTAGATCCTCTATGAATTACTTATGTTTATAACTAAAAATCAAATAATCACGGTGTTCCTTTTAATAAAACTAAACAAAAAGATATAAGACCAAAACATATCAGGTAAAAAATATTAATCTCACAATGCAGCTATGTCGATGTAACAGTCTTGAGATCTAATTGTTGACTAGTTATTATTAGCTCTACAGAAAATTTTTGTAATAACTGTAATAAAATTTGACATAAACACATAAAAGCAATCCACTATTTTCAATTATTCTAGTTAAATCTACCACTACTCTGGCTTATTTGTGCATACACAGCAAAATCGCTAAGAGAATCGAATTCAGATACATCTACATTCACATGTTTAAAGCCAACCATTTTTTATTGAGTTGTATCGTATATCCAAAAATGTAAAATTATACCATTGTTATTCTATCTATCCATTGCATTTATCATAATAAATATAATATAATAGTCATAGGATTGCATAACTTTCATACTTCTGCTAATCGAAGCATCCATTGAGGCATAGTTGGAAAGTTCAAATCAATTGGTGCAGTGGATTTTATGCCAAGTCGTTACTACCTAACTTTACTCTTTACATATTTGTTGAAAATGGAAGCCTAAAGTTTTAAATTTAGCTTCAGATAAAGCTTTGCCTACCTTCTTGGAAACTAAAATATTATTTACAGTGTTGTTAATTATTTATCATTACTGCTATAAAAAGTTGTACAGGGCTTATATTATATATTTTACTTCTTTATGATTGTAGTGCATTAGTAACTTTTGCTAGATTTGACTTTATCGAGAGTTTTCGAATCGTAACGTACTGCTTTATTTTTTGGACCTTATACACATTGTTTTTCTCAAAAACATTTTTGAAATATTGTAGTTAAATTTTATTTTGTATACATTGTATTGACTAGTTTATTTGAGTGATTCTATATTAATTACAGTATAGAGTACCTGAAATTGAAACTTTGGCATCAAAACTTGGTGATACGAGGATTTAATTAACTTAATAGGATCTATATAAACTTTATGGTTTAGTACTTTTGACTTTCTTGGCTTTATAATATAACGTTAATATATTTGATATTACAAACTATGTTGTAAAATTACGTGTGTATTATAACTTGAATAGTTATAATTTACTTTGACAATGAAGAGGACGCTGGCACTTAAAGCGTCAGAAAAAGAAAACGGTGATTTGCCTTGAGGCTGTTGATGTTGACGATATCTTCAAATCATCGTTTTCTTTTTCTGACGTATTAACTGCCAGCGTCATCTTCATTACTGCTGAATTCCTTTCTAGGAAAGAGCATTTGACTTTCTATACAATAATAAATAAGGTTTATTTTTAAGTTTTCCTTCTCATTGCAATGCTGTTTTCGTGAGAAGCTAACTCCTAAATCGGTTCTGCACCCACAGTCATAAGATGCTTAGGGTCAGTGACCATGCTTCGGTATGAATGGCCGGTTCGACCGGAGTGATACGACGGCCTCACAAAAAACCGGTGGGAAACAGCGCTTGCGTTGTGTTTCAGCGACTGAGTGAGGATTCGGGAGGCCCGACCCCAACCTCTCCCCCAAAAGCCGGCAACGCACTTGTGACGCCTCTGGTGTAGCGGGTGTCCATGGGCAGCGGTAATCGCTTACCATCAGGCGATACGCCTGCTCGTTTGCCCCCTATTCTATAAAAAAACGTAATCCATCTCCACACGGACTTTACTTTGATGTTTTATAAACTCTTAAAAAGAGGATCACTTTCTCCAAAAAGTTAAAAAAAATGGCTGTATTTGATAACGAAACATGATGACAAGGTTTTTTAAATTAATTACGCTGTCTGTCTGGTTGTGTGATTGCCCATTAGAGTGAAAGTAATCAAGGCATGGAAATCAAAATTTAATTTTCTTGGCAAACAAATTATATTACTTACTCGTGAGATATTTTGGAAAATCCTAAAACGAAATGTCATTTCTCAAAAATATTCATTAATTTTCGGCTGAATTTATTATTTTGAAGAAACACAAATTAGAGGATTGTTGAAATTTACTTAAACTGATTAAAATAGTCTGAGTAAGTCATTGACCATAAAGGGGAAGTAATCAAAGTATGTTAACTCGAATACCCCTTTAACAGAATTGAGGTTATATATAAAAAGTATATTGATATTTATTCTTGAAATTAAACTAACTTGTACTATTTTATGATCTTAATTTTTTTACTACTACTAGTTTCACCCTATGGCATCATCAAAAAAATTTGATTATTTTAAATTGTTAACATCTAAAACCTAACAACTGTAGGTACACAGATATAATGTGTGTCTGTATGTGTATGTGTGTGTGTGTGTGTGTGTGTGTGTGTGTGTGTGTGTGCGTGCGTGTGTGCGTGTGTGTCTGCGTGCGTGAGTGCGTGTGTGTCTGCGTGCGTGCGTGCCTGTGTGCGTGCGTGCGTGGGTGTGGATGTGTGTGTGTGTGTGTGTGTGTGTGTGTGTGTGTGTGTGTGTGTGTGTGTGTCAATCCGAGAGATTTATTTTGCAGTTATATTTTATTTGAGCATAAATGTGCAATTTCTTGTTCACTTTATTGTAAAGGAACCTTCCCATGAACGCAAAGAATTTGCCCGCGAATGTAGTAGATATCAAAGTCTCAGTTGTGACACGAACCCTGGGATTTAGGCGTTTCTTAGGGCGCACGGGATCGTAAATGAGATGAGAATGCTGCCTCAGTGTAGTGTTTAGGATGTACAGTTGGCGCACCGTTAAGACATCCGCAAGTTGGTACAAGTCATTAGTAGGGTATAAGAAAGGTAGGGAATGGCTCACCTTAAGAACTGCCCTTTGAGCTCTCTCTAGTTTTATTAGGTTGGATTTACAAGCGCCACCCCACACCGAGACACAATACAATAGTATTGGCTGACATAAGGCCATATAAACCATTTTAACTCCTTTTTTATCAGCCACGTTATGCAATCTTTTAAATATATATATATCAGTTTACAAGTTCTAGATATAAGATCTAAATGTTGTTTGAAGCTCAATAAACTATCCATCATTACACTGAGATATTTTATAGCAAAGCCACTGTCTAGATGAATACAGAAGCTGGCGTGAAAGGCTTGACAATTATGTGCTGTGATAGACAAAGGTTTAAGCAGATTCAGTGGTATCTTTTTCATTGGAAAAGGCATATATTAGTCTTAGTTATGTTGAGTGTTAAGCCATTGTTGTTGGAGTTTGGGTATTTTCTATGTATAATATGTATGAATTTACAAAAAAAAAAGTATATAAGTATTAATATCAGTTATCTAGTACCCATAGTACAAGCTCTGCTTAGTTTGGGACTAGATGGCGTTGTGTGTTAAAATGTCTGAACATATTTATTTATTATTTACATCTAACTAGCAAATTACAGTTCTTAAACTCATTGTTAAGTGAGGTCAATATATCAATTTAAACACAAAAACCCCTACCTAAGGACTTAATCAAGTAATCGATTGTACAAAAAATGATACTTTTTGAAAAAGAACCTCATTTAATAATCTGATCCAATTATTAAACAAGTCCACATATATTCATATGTAGATAGACATATACATTATTTACATACTACTGTAAAATATTTGAACGAAATGTCGCCTGTATAACCATCACAATGTGTTTCACACATCTAATTTGAATACCTTTGAGTTTCAAAGCTTATTTCATTATTCAAAGCAGTTGGAACAGTTGTGCGAGAGAAGAGTAGCGTGTAATGAGATCTGCAGACACCACTTTTATCATATTATGTAGAAGAATAAGTTTTTAACCAGTCTCGTATGCTTTACACACAGAGCTTTACTTTAAAGTCAATGTGCAGTATAATATACGCAAACATCGCTGCTGGGATATCAGAGATATTTCAGGTACATATTTTTACTGTCCTATTTATTATTAAGTCAAATTATTATGTTTTACGGACTAATGTACAGCTACCTCTGGTTTCTCAAAACTATGCGAACTGTCTAGTGGATATGAAAAAAAAAACAACATTCATTTTAATGATCTCGCGATCCCGATACTGTGAATCAACAGAAATATGATGTTCTCCTAAACCATTTCGATCGTGGCGGCCGGTCTCAATGGAGACCAGCCAAATAAGCAGGAAATATTATAGCGCACAAGTGTGTGCACAAGCACAGGTGCACCTTCTGTTCCCTCACTATTATAAACCAATGGGACGAATATTTGACATGACCGGAAAGAGATCAGGCTTTGCGTGCTCTCCGAGGCACCGAATTAAAGGGTAACAACAAAATAAGGATTTAACTTGTAATAATTATTTTCTCGATTTACACTAATTTTAAGGCTTGTTAGTCGAATTATTAAATATTTATTTTTTATAAATGAGTATGTTAAAGAAAAATAGTTTTATTGTTTTTCGAACTATTATTATTAGAAATGTATTAACACTACTTACTGACTGCAAAACGACTGACCATAAGTGTTATACTTTAAAGGAATAATGTTAAAAACTCATTTTATTGAAACTTTTTTCAAAATCGACATGAAATTAAAACTTTCAAAGACGAAAATGCCAAGCTTAATATAAAATGTCAATTCGAAATATAAAGTTGGAAACTCTTCGTGGTACCGGTGCTCAATACGATATATATACGGAAGTACTTTCCGATTCTTGGGTGTAAAAATCTTGAGAATTACTGCCGCGCATAACTTGATTTCGCTTATTATTTGATAAATACTGATGACTCTAATCCACAAAGATGTGTACATATTCAGTAGCTTTATTATGTTTCAGATATCATCATCTTCCTAGTCTTTATTATGCCTAAGATGTCTTAGGGTCAGCTACTAAAATAGTTCAACCGTTTTTACCTGAATATCAGTTTTTACACAGAGTGACTGGCATCTGACCTCCGCAACTCTAAGACTGAGCTGAATTCGAAGGCTGAACTAGTTGCCAGTATATTTGAGGACACTGAATTCCCAATAACGATTTCCATAGATGTTCATGACTACCGGGGCCGACGACTTAACGTGCTCTCCGAGGCACGGGCGGAAAACATTGCCATCTTCTTTACTTCGGGCTGCTATTAAGAATTTCTTGTAAGGAAACCCAACAGCAGACAGACGCAGGAATCGAACCCGAAACTTTTTGATCTGCAAAGGTTCTCTTTCTACTAGTCCAACGAGGCAGTCGTTATTGTGGTGATAGCCCAAAAGCACAGAGTCTCAACACCCTTTTCAGCCTATTGGTGTCGGAAAAGGCGACTAAACGGCTAAAATCTCCTTTCTAGAGAAAGAGACCTAAGAGAGACCTATGTCCATCAGTAGACCGTTAAAAGCTGTTTATGTAATGAAATAGACAGTTGTATATCAATATTAGTGAGTTTGTAGAGTTTTTTGCCAAACCTGAGATCTGGCCAACATCACAACTTGTTCACACACATATAGCTTAGATCTTGTCTCGTGTATCAAACTAATGATAGTCGCCTGTGTGTAGTAGAATTAGACCCTTGTTACTCTTAGTCTGAATAAGGTCAACAAGTGTTAGCATGGGATGTTTACATCCCATGCTAACACTTGTTGACCTTATTCAATACTTAAAGACGCAATTGTGTGTGAAATCCATACTAATAAATGAAATTAGAAAGTAACTCTGTCTGTGTCTCTGAGGCGAATTCCACAGACAGCGCAAGAACATAAATATATGACAGCGCCATCTACCGAAGAAACGTCGAACTATGAAATTACTGAGGCAACTAAAAAACTACCAATCCTGAATTGCGAAACAGAAGTTCTCGCGCCGATTAACATATATACAACGTCCCAACATGGTCCCGCCCGGCATTATCACCTCGCCTGGTTGGAGGATTCTCCCATGGTATTGACATGAGGGACATATGACCCGTTCAACCACAAATCTTTTAAGACGTCTTTCACGATTAAACTATTACATCGATTTCGCTTTTTATTACTTATATTATTCTGTGTAATTTCATTGAATACATAAATAAATAAATAAATAAATAAAATAAAATAAATAAATAAATAAATAAATGATAATCAAAAAAAAAAAAATGATGTTGGGCATGAAGAAACTTTAGTTTTTGAGGAAGGATATAAACTACCTTTTACAGCGATAACCAACATACACATAGGCGGAGCCGCTGGCATAGGCTAATATATGTGTAAAAGCCCAGCTGTTTGGTTAACCCAACGCCAGATATTAAATCTTCGTTATTACCTTAGGCTTAAGTTACCATAAGCAAGTCGTAACTTTACTGCTATTTGAGTGCGTAAAGATTTTATGCGAGATATTAAGGTTCCTTGAAAGGTGAAGGAATAAATGGTGTATCTGGATAAAGATACGGCTGTATATAAGTCTTAGAAGGATGACTTATTAAGAACGTTTTAGAGAAATGTAGAGAGAGAGAACGTGGGCGTTTTAGAGAGAAATTGGGGAGTTCAGAAAATATTGATATTTCAGGAATTTAAATCAAGTTCACTTTGAATAAAAATGCCAATGAGTTATAAAATTACAAATTTCTAATAACTTAGTGCGAAAACAAGGCACAAGAGAATGAAATGAACAGAATTTTCAAACTTCACTAATTATGGTTTTATGATGAAATAAGAAAAAAGAAAGAAAATCAAAGAAAAAAACAAAGAACCAGGGTCATCGACGTAGCCCACAGGATTAGCAAGCTGAAGTGGCAGTGGGCTGGTCACATTTGCCGAAGAACCGATAACCATTGGGGTAAACAAGTTCTTGAGTGGAGACCGCGTCTCGGCAAACGTAGTGTAGGACGTCCACAGGCCAGGTGGAGCGATGATTTGCGCGGGACGGCTGGCAGGAGCTGGATGCGAGAAGCCATAGATCAAACTAAGTGGCGTAAAATTGGAGAGGCCTATGTCCAGCAGTGGATTGCGATAGGCTGATTATGATGATGATGATGAAATATCTAAATTAGAAACTATTTCTTTCCCCTGCAGTGTTCTTCTATCAGTTATAATATATATATATATATATATATATATATTATAACTGATAGAAGATATGTATGTGTGCATTGTTTTAAAAATCATTAGTTAATAGAATCACGAACAGTTAAGTCAGCCACCAATCTGGTTATGTTCTGTTCCATTTATTTAAAAAAATTCAATAACGTTCAGTTACAACTAACTAAAAAAACTACCACGCTTAGCGGTCGGTCATGTGGCCGATGACGACGACGAGGAGTACGTCGTCATCCCTTAATACCAGTATTTTTTCTTTTTTGCAATCTTTCACTTCGGGAAATCCCCAATTTTTACATCTAAATCCTAAATTGTCTGGTTGACGATAACAGGCTGCTAGAATGGGAATTCAGTACTTAAATGTCCATCTTCTGTACTTTGGAGATTAAGCCGTAATTATGGTTAAATGTGTGAAACTTAACACATCTCTTTGCGGTTTTGAAATCAGTCGAACCGGTCTGAAACATTAAGTCTCAGCAGAATTATTATAATTTTTTGTTGCCTCTAATTTTATATTAAGTTTAGTTTCAAATGTATGTGAGGACAAATAAATAAACGCTTATTAATTAATTAAGCCTATGTACTGAATCATGCTGAAATCGCCTCTACTTGATCCCGTTACTCCGCTCTCCAGGTCTGGACGTGGCCTGATATGACCATGTAGAGATAACTTAACAGTAATAAATCACAAGGTGACAAAGTGATGTAGGTTCTGTTATCGTAACTTACAGTCGCATAACTCACCCTGTACAAAAGAGAGGTTGTACAGACATTGAAAAATGTATTTTGTGTGAATTTTTATTTCGAATCTAAAAAACTTAAACTCTGATCTAATCCTACTAATAATATAAACGCGAAAGCTTGTAAGTATGGATGGATGTTTTTAAATCTTTCACGTATAAACTACTGAATGGATTTTAATGAAACTTTATAATAATATAGCTTATACGTTAGAATAACACGTAGGCTACAATTTACAAAAAGATACAATTCACAGAATATCTTTGTACCGGGGGTAACACGCGATGCTCAACTAGTCTGGTTTAAAATCAATTTCTTTTACCTAATATAAGCGACTTAAATATACTAGACATTCTACAATAAAACCCACTTGTACTTATTCACTATTTTTAGTAAGTTTAATATTATTATGACCAGAAATTTGTATAAAGCTGATACATCTAGTCATAGCTACTTGGTATACGTAAGGAAAGTTTCACAAGTCTGCCATAGTATGGCTTACTAAGCTGCATGGTTATATGGTCTGTAAAAGAGCCGCTGAAGATCGACTTACACCCATTTGATGATCAGATCAAACTTATTTGTTTTGAAATTGTATTAATTAATAAACACATCTAAGATGCCTTGCCTATCGAAATACTAACAGGACTATTTTTTTAACTTTATTGATTCTTTTTCTTTCGCAGGCAAGCCTACTTTATTAGCCATATTACTTATTAAATAACCTTTACTTCATTCATTAATAAATTTTCAAAAAAAAAATTGTTAGGTATAAGTCGATATTCACCGGCTCTTAGATCATTACAACTAATGCCATAGGTCTAGAATATATTGTACTGACAACTGAGAGTATAAATTACTTAATTCTACTAGTTAACATTACTATCAATGGAATAGTCTCTAGACAACCTCAAAAAAAGGGTTCATTACATTCCAAAAACCGTATATTATTACTCGTACTAAAACTATAGGTTCAGTATGCCAGTTAGTCGGAATGCCAGACCTCTCATATATGCAAGTATGGAAGAACTTTTTTTTTTGCAATCGCGGGCAAACGAGCATACTTATCGCCTGATGGTAAGCGATTATCGCCGCCCATGGACATCTGTAACACCAGAGGCGTCACAAGTGCGTTGCCAGTCTTTGGGGGATGGGGAAGAGAATGGGGATGGGAAGAGGGGATGGGATATGGGCCTTCGGTATCCTCACTCACTCGGTGAAACACAGCGCAAGCGTTGTTTCACACCGGTTTTCTGTGAGGCCGTGGTATCACTCCGGTGGAGCCGGCCCATTCATACTGAAGCATGACTCTCCCACGGATATATTTCTATATGACAGTTCTTCCATGCCTTGCATACCGACAGTTATACAGTTCTAACATCCAATATAATTAAACACAATATAAAAAAGATGAATAAATAAATAAATTTAGATCAGATTACTACCATCTTCAATTAGTGTCCCACCCACGTAAAAATTGACAAATTATGACCAAGGAATTTGTATAAAGCTGATACATCTAGTCATAGCTACTTGGTATACGTAAGGAAAGTTTCACAAGTCCGCCATAGTATGGGTTACTAAGCTGCATGGTTATATGGTCTGCATTTGCAATGAGAATGATGACTCTAGGAATTCACTCATGCTCTTCATCAGGCTTTGACAGGCTCATAAAAAATAACAAAATTACTATTGTGTGTATTCCGTGTTATGGTAAAAGTAAGCCTAAGATACCAGTAGTAATTTACGTATGCGTTAACGAATGTCGTAGTAAATTAACTTGAGCAAATAAATTAAATTGAACCGTGCACTATTCCACGAATCGTTGGCTTCCGCAAGCATCACCTGCTCTTAACTCTAATTAAAACGAATGATACACATTGGTGACAAAGACAAGTTCAAATTTTTTTTTATATTTTGAATAGATTCTCGTTTCATACAACAACAAGGTCACTTACCTCTATACTGTACTACTGTACTGTACTATCTATTAACGTAGATTTTGGCATGTTAGGTGTACAGCAAAAATAAAAAGAAAAAAGCTGTGGCTAGCGAAATTAAGACCTTAATTTTAAATTTAATTATAACCTGTCGTAGTTAAGGCTTACATTTCTTACTAGAAGAGTTGATAATAAAAGGTAATGATTTAGGAATGTAAAATGTTTGGCAAGCAAGATAAAAATACATTGTACTTCGTCTATACTTGGTAGTCATCTTTTCATTGATATGCAGATAGATTTGTGGATTGATATTTGATCATAGTAGTCGTGCTGCATAATGTACATGAAGGCAAACTCGATAGCACTGTAATGGCTTTTAAAAACGACACTTTATATTATAGTACATTAACATAGCAATTTACATATTTATTATATGTAAATTGCTATGTTATTGTAAACTAAACTAAACTAAAATACTTATTCTGCATTGTTTTTCAAAACTATATTTTTATAGATTTACCAATATTAAGATAGATTAACATTGGTTACTTTTAACAGAGTAAATAGCGTACAAAGAGGCTTAGTTGAAAAAATTTATCCAGATGATCAAAAAAGGTCACAATTACCAAGACACAATCCACGCTTAATAAAGACTACCCTTTTTAGAGTCCGTATGTCACTAAAGGTAAAGTGAAATATTAGAACGTATATAAATTAAATACCTTTAATTATGTGAATATGTATCCCATAAATAATGGCTTAACTTATATTTAAGCGTAAAATTTGCCTCTTATATACAGTACGTTTCTATTTTCATAGAATTTAAGGTATACCATGCTCGTGAGTTTCATCCGTCTTGTTAATCTTGTACTCGGGAGAAGTCTGCTAATAGATAGGAATAATATTGTGAGAGATTTTTCCACTTATAAAAATCTCATTAGTCATTGGGTCTCTACGTAATAAAACAGATGTTTTTTTTTTATTATTTAAAATTTATTGTTCACAGTAGTTAAATCTTAATCTAAAACATGGGTCCACAAAACTGTTTTAAACAGTTTGTCTGTGGACTCAGTTGAGCTACTATATGCAATATGCCTGTACACAACACTGTACACATCACACCCATACATTAGATACATGTGCATATGCACAGTTACATTTACATGTTTACGTACAATTATGATACATAACACATAACATCCAATATAAAACTTGTTTGTGGGTATATGTTTAAAAATATCAATATACTCATTCGTTTATTTACATTTGTGCTATTTAATATATTCCAATAAGAGCTTTTTTAATTTTCTTTTAAGTATATTTATATTGGGTTCTTGTCTAATATCCACCGGGAAACGGTTTAGGACATATGGTAACCGTTTTTTTAGGGTTCTGTCACCATAGTAGTTGGCAACTCTCGGTACATGAAACCAACCAGTAGTCGTGGCCCTTGTTCCGTGAGAGTTGGGAACAAGCGATAATTCATGCTTTTGGTTGCCACAGCGTTGGTTTATTACTAACAGGTATATATGTTTTAGCTTAGCCGGGAGGATATTGCATATTTTGAATAGCTTATTGTAATCGTCCTTGCTACTAGTTTTATTATTTACCAGTAGTTTTAAAAATTTAATCTGTAATGTTTCTATTTTATCCATATAAGATTTAAAAGTCAAGCCGTAGCAATCAAGAGCAGAGCCTATGATGGGTTCAACCAATTGTTTGTACAGACACTTCAATGTGGTGCTGGGTACCCTAAAGCTTAGGTGATAGAATTTTCCTAGTAATATTCGAAGTTTATCACAAATAAAATCAATATGGGACGACCATGAGAAACTGTCATCGACCTTTACTCCAAGGTAAGTGACACTGTTCGCTTTTTCTATTGGTGTACAATTACAATTATTCAGTAGACTGTGGCGGCATGAGAAGCTATGAGCTATAATGGGGGGTGCTACACCTGAGGGGCGCAAGTAAGGCGAGTGTATTACCATAAATTTTGTTTTGTCCGAATTAAGTACATTTCCGTTGTCATGTGACCATTGGACTATTGCATTGCATCTTGCTGTACTAAGCGGCAAGTCTCCGGTAAGTCTCCGCCAAGTCGGTCCCGGCGCGCAGTGTACAGAGGTCGTCAGCAAACATATGTGCCGAGCACTGACTTAATACACCACATAGTCCATTAACATGCATAAGATAACAGACTGGAGCACATCCCGACCCCTGAGCCACCCCGCACCTGACCGTCCTCTCCTCACTAAGGGTCTCGCCCACTTTCACACTGAAGGATCGCTTAGTGAGGTAGTCCTGGAACCATCTGTTTAGGGGTTCACGCACCCCACACTCCCCCATAGCTTTTAAAAGTGTATCCGTTTGTAATGTATCAAAGGCTTTTTTAAAATCGTAGAATATGGCGATAACAAACTTTTTTTCAGCCAAATAGGTATTTATTTCGTCATTGAAATTCGATAGCAAGGTGTTTGTACTTTTGTCTCTTTGGAATCCATGTTGGCAATCATTTAATATTTCATTTTTGTGTAGATAAGATGAGAGTTAGTTTACTATACATTTTTGTATAACTTTGTCTATGCTTGACAAAATAGCTATAGGTCAATAGTTAGAAAATAGCTTACGATCACCCTTTTTGTAAATAGGACGGATTATTGCCTTCTTTAATAGTATAGGAAATTTATGCTTACTTACAGATAAGTTGATCAGATTAGCGAGTACTGGACTCACTCTGTCAGCTACCAGTTTAAGATCGGACATACGTACGTTATCCGCACCCGGTGACTTCTTAGCGCTCATATTTTTTATGACATTTCTAACAATTTTGCTATCTACCGGTTGCCACCTCATACTCACGCCCGATTCTTTTACATAGCTACCCCTATCCAATCATTTATTATCGCAGTTATGTTTAATGAGATCAATATCATTAGTAAAAGTTGACGCGAACTTGTCACATATTTCTTTAGTATTACCCTCTGTTGACATATTATTCATTATTATATTGTCTAAAGATGTTTTTCGTTTACCTAGTAAACTATAAATTCTAATATACTTTGTTTATCATATTTATTTTTACTGTTAGATATGGCTTTTGTACATTTATTTCTGTATCTAGTATAGTCAAGGCGTTTTAATATATTCTTAGGATCATAACACCATATATTTTAAATTTTCTATCTATCCCGTTTATGTATCATACATTTTAAATTTTCAGTAATCCAATTTTTTTTGTTACGATTACTTTCTCGAATATATACAGTTTTATAACAGTCTCTGTAGATATTTTGAAATATTTGGCTGAATTCCGCCTACAATTTCACTGGGCATTCAATATTTAAAAGTTCATCAAAGTTAGTTTTCAGTAGTTTCTCCCAAGGCTGATTTAAAGATGTAAAGATGTATGTACTTTCAGAACCATTTGCAAAACAATATTTCAAATCATGCCAAAAATTCTCATTTTTCTTTTTCATTATTTACGAAATTTTAAGTCGATTTTAATCCAAGACACACTGCATTACATTTCCACTTAAAAGAAATGTTTTTGTCAATTTACTTCCGAGCTTCTTGTGTTCTATATAATTAACAATCGAGTATAGAAATTGTAAAACAGCTTAGGTTGCGCTATAGATAAAAAAATAATACTTAAGACTTGTATATTCACTCACTCCATTTCAATCGCAAAATTAATCTTCAGTTATACCGAGGCTTAATAGGGTTATAGCCATCAGTACCAATGATCACAACAATTATTATACCCATATCAAACCTGTCCTCAATTACCCTTGCTCAAACTTAAATTATGTTTCATTTCACTGCCTGTTTGTGGATGTCTGTTGTTGAATAACAGGGCAATATGTAAACTTTGATTGAAAGTAGCTAGTCGTTTGATGTTTGTTTTTTATCTATTTGCAATATTTGTGTTCATTTTAATGTGTTTTATTGCTACAAAAAATTCTTTATTTTGTCATTAATATTTAATTAACGCAAAGCCTCAATGTTCAACTTTTTGGAATTCTCATTGGATTCTAAATACTTACCCTACCTGCTAATTGCATTTCTAAAGAAATTTTTCATTAAAAGAATAAAATTCCCCAGTTTCAGTACGAGGGTCAAATCATCGATACTGCCACGCTTATCTTTGAAATGATTTTCGAACTTACAGTGAACACAATGTTACCAGTCAAACTGTTTACGTTCGATTTTTAAATCCAATTTCAATGCGACGTCTGTCTAGTGTGAAATCGCAGCAAAACAATAGTGAACTTCAGCATTGCACTAGCTGTAAAAGCTTTAACCTCAGTGGATTTCTCACATTTTTATACAGCTTCGATAAGTTATCAAAACAATTCCAAAATACAGTGGATAGTGTAATAAAAAGTTAGAATTTATATTTGAAATACCGTAAAATATTCTTTGTGCATTTACAAAAATTGCATTACGTTGTCTGGTGAGTAGTATAAAAATGAAACACGAAATTTCTGTTTCAAATATAAACTCATATCTTTTACCACACTACCCACTGTTTTATGAAATTGCTTAAAATGGTAACAGCCGTTTTCCGCATATTAACAACGTTAAAACTGGATTTGTTTCACTGAGAAGTTAACAAACCTTTTAACCTAAAATATATACATATATTTAGATCAATATCTGTCACTAGATATGATTATGATTCGACTGCCTCGTTGGCGCAGTGGTAGTGTACGCAACTGCTGCTCATGAGGTCTCAGGTTCGATGTCCGGGTCGGACCAAATGTTTGTATGATCTGCAAGTATTTGTTTCGGAGTTAATGTGTTTTCTATGTATATAATGTATGTATTTACGAAAAAAGTATTTATATATATGTATTTATATCAGTTATCTGGTACTCATAATACAAGATCTGCTTAGTTTGGGTCTAAATGGCTTTGTGTGGTAGATGTCCTAAAATATTTATTATTATTCATTCAATATTATTAGTCTTTTTACTGTTTTTTGGAACCCGTTAATGAGATACATATAATACGTATTAGTATAATTTATTCAAATCTCTCCTCGTATATGTATAATTTGTTAAAAAAAAGTTAATAGATAAAATATTTGAAAATTCTAGCCAACTGAACATTCAGCTGGCTTGGGGTAAGTAAAAATATATGCAAATAAATAAATAAATGTACAAATAAATAAAATTGGAGTGTCTGTTTGTAATACTAAATTAGCTGCTTTATATAAGGGCATTTGTACGTTTACACGGTACACTGAAACGGTATACTGAAACTGCCTCGTTGGTCTAGCGGTTGAAGTATGCGGCTGCCAATCAAGAGGTCTCGGGTTCATATCCCGGGTCGAACCAAAAGTGTCATTGGATTTTTCTGATTATATAAATACTTAATAACAGCTCGGAGTTTGGAAGTTGGGGTCTGTACTCCTGTGCCTCGGAGAGTACTTAAAGCTGTCGCTCCTGCGCCTGATCTCTCCCTGATCGTGTTGGTTAACCTTACCATCGGAATATGAGAGTAAGGGAACAGAGAGTGGACTTGTGTTTTCTCACACACTTGCGCACTATAATATCTCCTGCGTAGTTGGCTGATCTCCGTTGAGACTGACCGCCGTGTCCGTAATCAGCTAGGAGAACATCATACTGAAATAACATTTTTTTAAATGTTTAACTATCTATCTGTCGGTCTGTCTGTCTTTTGTTACGGCTAATCTCTGTAACAGCTGAACTGATTATGACGACAGATAGCTATTAATATAAAGAAGTAACTACTTTATTTCGAGTAGTTTCGACCGCAGCGTTACTTGCATGTGGATACCCACGACATGGGAAATAGTGTTTCTATTTTTGTTTCTTATAATATTTACTAAAGAAATCATAACGAGTTGATTTTGTATACTATGAATAAAACCTACTCAAGTGGCATACCTACTCAAAACCAGTTATTTAGTTTAGCAAGAACAAGGAATTCTTTTTAGCTATTTTAAATGGATTGTAGCACAATATATCATACAATGTCAACAGATACTTTGTATGCGTTAACTCACACTTTAATAACACCTATTCTTCAAACACAGGTGTTTCAAATTGCTTGAAATATAACCGTATAAAATGTCAATGGCTGTACTCGAAACATACGTATCCACTTACCTTACTTTGTTATTGTTTCTCTTAAATTACAGTATTAAGGGTTTGTTTTGAAAAGACTCAATAAAACAAACCTCTTCTTTATTAAATGAATCGAATATAAACTAATTAATATTCAGGTCTGACCAATAGGTCACCGCACAAAGGCAAACCTTTGTGTGTTTGAAATGTATTTTATTAACCAATTTCGAGAATGGTAGGAGATTATTAACTCCGTTGTTTTTTCATATTTAATACCTGATTAGTGAAATAATTTGACTACACGGTTGGCCTAGTGGTTTCAGTGGTCGCCACACCACTTCCTACTGCGCCAAGTGTTGTGGGTTCAAATCCTACATGGGACAGCACTTTGTGTGATCCATAAATTGTTGTTCTAAGTCTGGATGTACTTTGTGTCCGTTTCATGTATGTTTTTAAAGATCCCCGTGACACAGGAATGTATATTCCTAATGCGAGAGTTGTCTTTAAAAAAAAAAACAATGATAAAAAAAAAAAATTTCGTCATATTATGCCTTTTTCCAATGAGTTTGGAGGAGAAAATACCTACAAAAATTAAGAAACATATATTTTAATTCAAAACAATTCATTATTATACTATTCTTAAAGTTAATTACATTGAAGAAACACGAGAGCTGGTTTTGCTTTTATTTACTCTTTTAATGAGTCTGCTACGAAATACAAATAATTACCTGAACATACAAGCAATAAACAATTCATAGGATGTTACAACATCAAGCAACATACATACAATATTAACAAATACTTCAGCCCTAATATCAATTGGTTTGTGTGTAAAGTTAGATGTTAGGTTGTCGTCCCTCAAGTTGTCACTAAAAGCAAAGTTGAGCTACTAACTACTAACGAATGCACGTGTACTAGAAGCTCTACTATTGTACAATGCCAAAGTTTTCTGTAATAGGGGGAAACGACCAAACGGCCAAAGTCCACGTCCAAGCGTTAAGCGATTACTGCCGCTCATGGACACCCGCAACAATAGAGGCGTCACAAGTGCGTAGCCGGCCTTTGGGGGATGGATAGGGAGATGAGGGAGGGGTTTGGGTATGGGTCACTCACTCGGTGAAACACAGCGCAAGAGCTGTTTCACATCGGTTTTCTATGAGGCCGTGGTGTATTTCCGATCGAGCCGGTCCATTTAAAGATCATAAATCATCAAATCTCTCGATCATCGAATATATTATTAAGAAGAACTACTAAACTAAACTAAAAACTTTTGTTCAAAACTATGTAGTCTGGCACTCAACCATTACTACGAATCTATTGACACGTCGTTCTTTAAAATTTATTTTTATTTATTTATTTTTTTAATGAAATCAATCAATTCTGGGACAACGATAAACCATTAAATAAATAAATAAGTATTTTCGAACATATAACACACAACGCCATCTAGTACCAAACTAAGCAGAGCTTGTACTATGGGTATTAAACATCTGATACTAATACATATACACTTTTTTTTGTAAATGCATACATACATACATACATACACACATATAAAACAGCCGAACAAAAAAACAAATATTTGCAGATTTTACAAACATTTGGTTCAATCCGGGAATCGAACCATACGCTGCCACTGCACCACTGATGCCTCAGTCGTATACAAATATACATAGACTGCTAAAACTATTACCCTTCCTTTTGACTTTGCCATAGTCGGCTAAAATATTATGGATGATTATGCTAGAGTGACTTCTATGAAATTATACAAAAAGTATGTAGTGTAAAATAAATAGAAAATTATGAATTTGGCAAACAACAAAGAGATTGATGATTTAAAATGATTTTCTGTGAACACAAGATTCTATCACACCAGTCGAGCCATTCCCGTTATAGTAAATATAACTTAATCAAACTTCATATTATAAATGGTAGTGTAAGCGCTGATAGATACTGCAGATATAAGTAAAACCACTTGATAAATTAAGATTGATTGTTTCGTAAGTCTGTCACGAAGTGCGCAGATATAATCAGCGATTTTCCTCATCATTGGCTGAAGGAAATTGGTTCAGTTCTTTCTTTTAATCTCCGAACCTCTTTGGCTCGAATTCGAAGAATACTTTTTAAGTCGTTCACAGCCCACATAAAATCTGCCTAATCAATATTCTTAGAAGCTTTTGCAATGAATTTTTTCTATCTCTTTTACATTTAGCAGCATTTCTATTGAATTTGGAGCAGTACAAATTTAAACTTTTCTAAGATTGAAATGATTATATGTAAAGAAATATTTTCTTTTATAATCAATTAAGATTCTTTCCTTATATGCTTCGATCAACATCGTTTCAAGCGACTCTTTTTAAATTCTTAATTTTTTCTTTAAACATTGTATCCTCACTCATATTTCGAGAATATTTAGCAGTTAATTTGTGTGTGTTATTTGTGCGTAACACTATCATTTATTTAAATGATTACACCATGTCAAATTCTACCAATATTATATTTTTGTACCAACAGTATCCCATTTCTACATTACTTAAGTAATTGTATAATTAGCACGATGTCTTGTTCGCTTTCTGTGAAAGCTCTGAAAATATTGAATATTCAAATATATTAAAAACGAAATTACTTTAGATATAATTAAAAGGTGTTTTATGTTTTTCTATCAATTATAATTTAGTAACATTCAGTTGAGAATAAAAGTTGAATGGTTTTAATTTTTTTTATAATGAAACTAAATAACTTTAGACTCACATAACATACTTAGGACTAAAATTTTATTGATTCTGAGTCTATTTTAGAAAGTTTGGTAAAAATTAGTAGTAAGTAGAGTAAAAAAACCTTTTTGAAGTAAAAGTGACAAGTCATCTGTCTAAACGAAGTTTTGAAAAATATCACAAATTTCAATTCGCAAATTAAAAGAAAGCTGCCTTTTTTAAAGTCGTTGAAAAAGCGATACATGACAGAAAGTTATTTTGACTCAATATTTCGCTAATGTTTAAAGTCTGCTAGTAAATACATTAACATACCGTTAGCCAGCAATCAACTTTTGATCAAAATAACCAATTAAATAAATTTTGCATACATTCAGGATATAATTCATGACCCGAATATATTACCCAAATGCGAAAAAAGGAGGGTTATGTTTTTCAAGTGTCAGTTTGTATATTTATTTGACACGCCCTAGAGCCTAAAAGGCTTGTGGTATTTTTATGTGAGTGCTATCAATAGATTCGTCTTAGTCATGAGAGTGATACTGATTACATCAAAATTAAAAAAAAACAGAATAAAAAATTGCAGAAAACCCTGAATTTTATGAAGATTTCATAAAGGTGGCAGATATTGACACAGTTGGATTTTTTTTATTAATTCGTTACTTGTTTTTAACTCATAAAGACCTGCTCGTAAAAGGCAATTAGTTTCGGGACGGTATCTTGTTAAGAGAACCTCTTAACAACTAAGTATGTTGACAAAAATATACTCGAATAAAATGTATTTTGTCATAGCTCACTTTAGACTATACACACGATCGATAAAATCGATAAATCGATGCTTGCTTATATTATACAATAAAATATTTTTTGGGACGAATAAAATATGTACCGAAAGATCTTGAAGAAATACCGAGATATATAATAGACTTCTTGTCTGATATTTTTTGTACGTCTGAACTTATTAGTTACTGACTGTAGAGACAGTAGTAACTAGTAGTTAGCTAAAGCATTAGATGTACACATGATTGGGCTAAAGGCCATGTCCGAGCTCAATGGAGTACAGTAATACTCAGCTTTCCTCTTGGATAAGAATAATGGGTACATAAGACCTTCACGTTTGTAAACATCAATTTAGAGGTAAGTAAACAATTAAAACTTCAAAAATAGCTTGATCATAATAATTCCATTATTCACCAAGATAACCTATATCCACGATTTCGAAAAAAATTTTTCCATCTCTGTCCAACAACAAATATTTACATCAATTAAATACAAACTATTGACAAACTTAACTCAAATTAACATAATGAACCTTCGTAGACACAACTTTGCTTTCTGTAGAGTCATACAAGTTCTGTCACGCACTGTTCAGGTGAACACGCTGCGTAGGCAAGACCAGTCACGTTCGAAGGTATAAGATCTTTCCAATATAGTTTGGTATTAAACCGTTGATTAAATCATGCTGGTTTGGCGCGCCAATATTGAACTTGTTCAGATTAGTGCTGAGGTGTAAAAAGGGCGTCATGTATAAAAGGTAAGAAGAGATTTGACATTGAACAGAAACATTTTTATTTTTTCTATCACTGTGTTTAATGTTAATGTCTATTGTTACAAACGATATATGAAGTCTTCTGCGATACAGAAATAAATACTACTACCGCTATTATAGAAAACTTAATGTAGAACGCTCTTCGCCACGAAAGACCGACGCACGGAGCAAAAACAAAGAGAAGAGACCATATGCGAATGTGTCCTGAATGTGTCTTTGTATTTGCCCCGTGGACCGACGACTTGAAGAGAATGACTGGTAGCGGTTGAATGCGGGCTGCCCAAGACCGGGATGGTTGACGAAAGTCCACGTTCAGACATCAATAGGCCAAAGTACCAAGACATTTTTAAAAATCTTTTCTGTATCTAAAATATATGTTGAAATAATAAAGACATACAAACAAACGAGCTGAAAATATTTAAAAAGTAAATCGATGTATTAGTAACGAAACTTATGAACTACTAAACGTAAAAAGTAACCGAATTGAAACCCTTTGATGAAAAGAAAATGAGACTTTGCAGTCGGTTAAAAACAGATATTTTGAATTTAAGCACAGAAGGATTCTCATCCCTTGAAGAAATGAAATGAAACCAATGTTTTGAATTTACTTGAAATTAAGTGTTATAATCCACACAGAAACTTCTTGCGGCTGCAACAATCTAGCTATCCGGGTCTCTCACTAAGTTCGAATACCCCCGAGTTTACCACACTTACGAGGCACATTCTAATTTAAAGTCCCGGCTTACAAAGTTTGACCACACAGTGCCTTCTCTAACGTAAGCTTTCACTGACGAGTGTCCGTCCAAATGGACTTTAGAAACTTGGCTAAATACTTTTGGGTTATTAGCTTTATTATTAGGTATTATTAAAGTTCTCAAACTATGTAGTGGTCAAGGCGACGTACGATTTACAACAAACGTATTTATAAATATACGTGGATAACATGGCGTTTGGACTAAACTTGTTTTCAATTACAAGTTTGTATATCGCACCTCTGTTTAAATACGTCTCAACCCACTAACTCAAATTAATTATATTTACTTTTATTTTTCTATTTTTCAATAAGTCATTGTCATTCGTGCTAAAATAAATCATATACATCATAAGTTACTATATTTAACCCAAAAAAAAATCCATACAAACATCGTCAGATAAATAAAATCGTATCAAAGAATTTCATTCCATTATGTTAAAATGTTTTTAGAGACCAAATTTAACTAAGATTCTAGAAACATCAATTATGTTGCGGAAAGTTACTACAATTTGTACCAAAATTTGATGAACTTCAACAGAGTATAATACTCTTCTAGAAAATATTTTTAGGTTAAGTAACTTTAGCACTCAGGCTTTGCATTCTGTGATTCCTGACTTGTAAATATTAATAAACAATGGTAATCACTTGCAATCAGGTGATGTATTTGTTCATTGGACCCCCATAAAAAATGTTATAGATTTCACTAATCAATTTAAAACATCACCAAATTTTTTACAACACGACAAAAAATATTTCTACTATGTATTTAACATATATCTAGTCTGTAATAAGTTATTCAAAATAAATGCATAGTAAAGAGGATTTTCGTATATTCATCGAGACCTAGTCTTCAGTACAACTGTAACATGATTGGAATACGAATAAGCATTGAATATTGTCCAATAAATCATTCTGAAAATTTATATTTAACGTTTAGATATTTAGTTTCAAAACTTCTAATTAAACTTAACTGTTTTTGTATATTTTATTTTTAGACAGACAACTTCCGTAAGGAATATTTTATGTGTCACGGAGAACTTCACATATTACAAACATACTTACATGAAATCTTAGATCATTGAAATAAGAAGAAACGGTAACGGGGTCGAGGTCCTTGTGAACCCATGAAGCAAAAAATATGCTCAACGCCTGAATGTCGCCTCAGTCTCCGTTTGTGAGTTTTGTAGAGCGCTCCTTCATTGCTAAAGGTCGCAGACTTTGTTATTCTAACATATTTCAACAACTCCAGTATACGATATCTGACAATATCTGTCGAAGCATTTTATTACAAACCTTGAAAATCCTCGCTTGAAAGATTTGATTAAAGTTAACACTTTCATTTCACACACATTCTTTCTACGTGACGTTAACAGGTTATTCTAACTAGCAAAGGATTTTAAATTTGTTACATATGGTACAAATAAATACAAATAATAAATTATTTTGCTATATCTCTAATGCGGAGGTATTCAAAATATTTACATGTGGATTAAAAACGTTGTACTCCTTTTTAAGAAAACTATTACAGTTTTATGGGCCTTAAAAAATTAATCATGGTAGAATTTTGACCACATGGCGACAACTAGTTTCATAAATTAAGTTTATATTTATCACTTTGAATAGTTTATCTCGTTTCTAGTTTTTACCAAATATAAAATAGTTATTAATTTGTTGATGTCTTTAGCTGATCTTGGTATTTCATTATTTAAATTTATGCGTAATTAAATGATTAGAACACTACTTTTCTCATTTTATGAAAATCATTACATTCATCCTTAATACTTTAATTGTAACGAAGACGTTAATTGGGAAGTCCGAAGTATTTTGTTATTAATTCAGAGTAGAATGATTTTTAACTTTCTTTCAGACAGAATGATAAAATCATAAGCATACAATATTACTGAGCAAGGGAAACTTTAACGAAAGTTTTTTTTGTATGTTTAATTTCAGATCCAAGTCTGAATGATTTATGGAAATAATAAAAACTAGGTATATTTTTAGCTTGACATAGATCCATAGAAAAAACTACTTCACTAAAGGTAGGAGAGACATGCTGATTTCGGTTCGATCGGCGCGGTACTACCCTCGCACAGAAGATCAATGTGAAATAACAACCTTCGTACTGTCGTGTTTCTTTGGTGAGTGCAAGATCGGAGGCTCAATGATGCAGAAGCATCACTAGGCCGCCATGGTGTGGGTCACCATGTTGCATTGTCTGCATTCGTAGTAAGTATAGTGGTCACCACTCTTCGATTCTGCTTATGCTTCCCATCAAGCAGAGTAGAGTCATTTTGACAGGCATATCCATAATTAAACTATATACTTAGAAGTATAAAAATATTTTAAACTCACATATTAGATTTGAAAGCAGCCTTTCAAAAGCCCCATTCAGTAATACTTGAGGCTTTACAACGGGACTAATTCAGAATTGCATTCATTCAATCCATACAGCACGTACTGTAGAATTGAGGTTTTGAATCTCGACTTTACACCACACAGCGTTATGAAGAGCGAACGAGGCGCTTTATCCAGCTTTTTTATATCCTTCAATAATAAAGTGAGAACTGAATACGCATTCGTTTGAAATCGAAAGTTTTTTATAAAACTTTTTCGGTGTTTTTTTATGTTGCAAATGAATTTTAGACTGGGTTAAGTTAAGAAAATTACTTTTCTTTGGAACAATAAAGGAAAAATTATATTCGGCTAACGATCTTCGGGGTTTCAATGACTTTTTCTTCTCTAAAATTTTCCGAGGACTTTGTTAGCGTTTAAGTTACTTTAATACCCTTCGGAAACAGTTCCATTTAATGAAAGGTGCCATGTGTCTTTTCGTGTACCTTTAGCAGAGTCTATACAAAATTTTATTATGGATGGAGTAATGAGATAAAATCTAATTTAATGAAAAACAAACTTTTCTTTGTTTACATCATTGTTAGTATCAAAACTTTTGACTTGCCAGATGGAGCAAGACTTTCTAATTGGAAACAATCTTAATATCGAAATTCATGATCGCGTCTTTGAATCAGTCAGTAATATATCTTTATTTATAAACCAAACTAAGAATATATTCGATAAATTGAGTTTTGTATTATTTTGATACCATTGATTTGCAAAGGTCCTCCCTTTCAAAATCACTACTATAAAAGTTTATTTGCATTTGTTGTGTGTACCTTATTTTGTCAGCACTTCACTAGTGAAATGTCAGAAATATCATTATTTAATGATGAAGAACTTTTATTTAATAATGATACATTTAGTATCATTATTATATAAAAGATCTGTGCATCAAAATATTAAACTTTTATTAAAAAAGTAGCTTCTGCTCGCATCTTCCACGAATAAGTATAAGCTTTTCCATCTGTTTAAAATAAATTTTTAATACTTTGAACAACATTTGTGCAACAAAATTATATTCACTTCATACGAATAACATACTTACACCTTAGCACTCTAAGGTTTAGTTCTTTTTTAATGGGAATGGGGCAAGCGAGCACACGTAATGCCTGATGGTAAGCGTTTACCGCCGCCCATGGACACCCGCAACACCAGAGGCGTCACAAGTGCGATGCTAGCCTTAAGGGGATGGGGAGGTAGTGGGCCTGTGATTTGGGCCTGCGGTATCCTCACAACGCAGATCCTGTTTCACACTGATTTTCTGTGAGGCCGTAGCGAAGCGTTTCAATAGTTACTGATAAATTTTCTGATAGTAACCTGCCAACTTTTACCTATTATAATCTTTAAACTGTGTTACTATTTGACAGATAAAAGTTTCTGATAAATTTATGCAAATTCATCATATATAAGTCTATCCACGACTTTAGAAACTTGAATCTATAGTTATTTGACATTAGTCTATCAGAAATTTTATCAGCAAATGCTGAAACCGGCTCTAAATCTGCACTACATAATTATGACCGTTATGACCATAGGCCTTACTTAGTTTCAGAAATGTAATAATATATCCACATTCATAACAATAAATGGAAACATATAAAAGCCACAGCGACACAATGTTCGTTGGTTTATATCAGCTGTTACAAGACAACTATTTATTGGCGGAGTAACTTTGAGATGAGTTGTGCAAAGTTGTTGCCGCTACTGATTGTATAAGTTGGTCGGCTGTCAGACGAAAAATGTTAACAATTGTTTTGTAACGTAGGTATATATACCAGCTTAAATTGGATTGTCATTTTTTTCATACATTTGAATATTTATTATTGTACACAACCCAAAGATTATGACATGAAGCATGAGCAGAAGAAGACTACTGCCGAATTTCTCGTTTATCAGCACATTCAGTTTTGTATAAATACTACACTTCAGACGGAAGTCGTTGAAATTCTTGGATTTCCTCGACTATAATATGCATTTATTACAAATATAGGACTTCCTCTTGAATCACTCTATCTATTGCTGAAAACCGCATTAAAATCCGTTGAGTAGTTCAAAATATCTAGGCGAATAGACAACGGAAGTGAGTTTATTTCTGTAAAGATCTTTGATGTTCAAAATTGGCTAATATATCACAAATCAGAATACATTTTACTTTAAACCTACTACGTACATTTAATAATATTTGGTTAAAATCACGTGAAAAAAAAACATAAAGTAAGTGCTTCAATTTTCTTCTTAAAAGAGGGCAGACTGTAATAGATCCTACAACTTTTGCAATAGTGAGTAAATATAGATTTTATTTAAACTATTTGTTTTTTATGAAATAGTGGGCAAACGAGCAGTCGTATCGCCTGATGGTAAGTGATTACCGCCGCCCATGGACACCCGTAACACCAGAGGCACACAAGTGCGTTGCCGGCCTTGAGGGAGGGGGAG
>PKRV01002158.1:193998-236573 GCA_003709505.1 Hyphantria cunea
GGGTTCGATTATCGGTCTCCGGTATCCTCACTCACTCGGTGAAACACAGCGCAGGCGCTGTTTCACACCGGTTTTCTGTGACGTGGTATCACTCCGGTCGAGCCGGCCCATACAAGCCGAAGCGTGGCTCTCCCACGAGGGCTATTTAAACTTAAAAAGCGATGCTGACTACGAATTTTGGCCAGCAGAAGGCACAAATATATTCATTAAATCCTATCAGACATTAATTAAATTTATTTAATGAAAGATGTCCACTGTTGAACAAACTTATTCTCCAAGGCTCTCCACAACAAACAGTACTATACTGCCCGCATCCAACGATTTCTAGTAGACGTCGACGTATTTACATATATCAATAATGTAAATTTCTCGCGTCTATATAGCAAAAATACAACATACCAACTTCAACCGTCGGACCGCAGCCCGCCAGGGATGATCACCTCGTCTAGTCGGAGGATCGTCCCTTTGTGTTGGAAAGACATAACACTGTCCTCCAAATATATCATGTAAAATTTCCAACATTTTGTACTTTAAACATCTATTAAAAATGTATTAGATACGTATGTCTAATAAAAACTTTACAGCGGTTACTTTACGATAGACATCGTTAAACTCGCTTTTTATTAAGGTCCATTTTATGAATAACCAGAAGCCAAAACTTCCTCTTTTGGGTCATTAAGTTCGTAGTTAACTCTAACATTATGCAGTCACGTTTCTATGTCAAATACTCGTTATTTTAAGAAGTGGTCTTATTTTGTGCCTATTTACTTGCTTAATTAGAAAATTTCGTGAAAATGCACCTAACATTAGTTGGCATACTATACTCACAAGTCGATTAATTGCAGGTACTCTTTCTCTCTCCTTTTCTTTAAGTTCACGTTAAACACCATCAAGGAAATATAATAAAAATATAGTAGGTATAACTGTAATGAAAATCATCATCAACTTATTTCAGTAATTGTTCCTACCGTGAGCGAGCCACGCTTCGGCATGAATGCGCCGGGCCGACCGGAGTGATAATACAGCCTTACAGGAAAACGGTGTGAAACAGCCCTTGTGCTGTGTTTCACCGCGCGAGTGAGGATACAGGAGACTCATCTCCCAACCCATCCCACCATCCCCCTCCTCATTCCCTGAAGCAGGCCCGGAAACGTACTTGTAACCCCTCTGGTGTTGCGGATGTCCATGGGGCTGGTAATCGCTTATACGCCTGCCCAGCAATATGACTGCTCGTTTGCCCCTTAATCCATAAAAAAATTAATGTCCTAATGAATTATGATGAATTCTCTGAAAAATGATGAGTTGGGTAGACTTTTAATTCATAAAGAATAACAATTTGTAACGTTCCTGTCGCAGAAGAGGCAGCCAATGACTACAAAAAGATATTGGTGGAAGAATCTCATAAAGAAGCGAAGTTGGTGACTAAAAGATTTTGATATTTTAACCATATAACAGTCAGCGAGTAGACAGTACATATTGTTTAACCGAATATACATTGACAGTGATTTACGACAGCACGGATACTCTCCATTGAACATCCAAACAGTAACATATGTGCCTGACTGATTGCTTATATCCTGCGCCCACTTTGTCACGAATGTAGTTGATCAGTAACTTTTGTCATCACCATGTGTGACATCTGGTACTGTTTGTCGGCTGTGTACTTGATATGTGGTTCTATAAATTTTTATACGATTGTAACCTGAAATATTTTTGCTACTTACAGTAGACCCTTATTTAAAGCGGATTTATAGTAGATTTGTACTTATATTGATGTCGACTGAACAGGCATAAGATTTTTCGGTTGACATTCTAAATTCAAAATCAGTTGGATTAAGAACAAAGTTGTTTTAGGATATTTTATTTGCAATAATCAACCTTAGTCTTAGTATGTTTATGAATAATACTATACTAATATCCGTAACTATATAGTAAATGTTCAAGTAAATATAGTATATAGTATATATAATAGTATATAGATGATAGAGCATTATATGTGTATCGCCTAATTATGATAGTAAATACATGGTACCTTATCGGATTGCTTCAATCATTTCACAATAGTAAATTAGGAGGTTTCATCCATCCCCCTCCCCTGACCAAATTGACATTCTACAAACGTAAAGGTTATTAAAAAAGCAACAAATGTCAGGGAATGACGTCATCCCAATTCAAAGTGACGTGGTCAAAACAAAATATTAGCCAATAATAGAAGAGAATAGGAACGTTAGTTATAGTAGAAAGAAAATCGACGCTAAACACTTGCATCTTGGCTGATGATGTTGTAAAGAACAGCTTTAATTTACACAAATACGATTTCTGTTGTTACATAAAGTCGCATATTTTAATATTTTGTCGTTGTTTACTTACATTTTGATTTTCAACATCCATTTTGTTTTCATATCTATGGTTGATAGTTTATGCCATTATGTAGATTTTACTACCAATAACTCTCTTTTCATGATGGTAGTTTAAATTTTGCGTGATGTTTATCTTTTTTTTAATCAATCTATGGATTGTTGCCGCAACGTAATAAATCTAATATTTAAAATAAAATATACAGTTTATGCAAATTATTACAGATTTATTGTAGGGTTTTTTTGGGACGCTTGCCCTTTTCCATCGTGTAGGATATCATTAGATAGGTTTTTCTTAAACTTTTTTTAGTTTTTTTTTTTAAAAGACATCTCTCTCATTAGGAATATACATTCCTGTGTCACGGGGATCTTTATAAACATACATGAAACGGACACAAAGTACACCCAGACTTTGAACAACAATTTATGGACCACACAAAGTGTTGTGCCATGTAGGATTTGAACCCACAACACATAGCGCAGTAGGAAGCGGTCTGGCGACCACTGAAACTACTAGGCCAACCGTGTAGTCAGTTGAAAGGTTTCTAATACGATTTTTTGATTTAGGTATTCGTTTGCTTGATATTCAACTTTAAAGCGCATTTTGGTCAAAATAAGGAGCCCCTCCCGCTTAAACCTAACGGCTGGCTCAAAAAATCAGAAAAAGAGTCATAATGAGAGTCCATATGATGAACTTTTAAGAAGAAATATAACGTCTTATGTAACTTTGTTAGCTCAAGATCATCATCATCAGATTAAGACATCGGCAGAAATAGCTGATAAGCTGGTTGCCATTCCACCAAAAGAAGAAGATTACTAAATGTTCTTATTTGGAAAAGTTTGTACAAAACTCATGAAATAATACGTTAACATGTAAAAGTTTTAAAATAAAATCATCAAACGGATGATTACGGAACCTATTCTATGTGTGAACAGACACGCACTTAGCCGGTATTTTATTTACATAATAAAAAAAAATATCTTTTACATAATATAGAATAAACCGAATTACACTCCCCTGCAAAAGCCATCTTTTAAGTAAAGTAATTCGTATATAAGTATTCATTATCATGACAGTTTAAAACACCTGTAACTTGATGTTACTTATACGTATTTTTTTAATTAAAAAAGTAATAAATTAGACACAATTTGTTAATTTCAAATTCTCTTGAAATTAATGAAATTCCTTCTTGTGCGTTTCGCGGACTTTAGCGCATGAAAGAATTGTATTTATTGCTTAAAAAGGGTGCATTACAAGGTAAGTTAAGTGAGGCCGCACCCTAGAGATATATTTGTATTACAACAATAGTGGCGCTATGTTTGGAACACAATCGCATTATCGCCTCCGTATAGTGTATAAACATACATATACATATATTTGTAGTTAAGTGATTGAATACGATGACGTCATTCCCTGACATTTGTTGCTTTTTTAATAACCTTTACGTTTGTAGAATGTCAATTTGGTCAGGGGAGGGGGATGGATGNAAATTTTCAATTTATCTGTGATATAAGACGTTGCTTCATACCAAGTTTCAAATTTCTGAGTTCATGAGAAGTACCCTGTAGGTTTTGATTCCCTGGCGAGTTTCGAAAATTTACAGGATAAACGACTTAATATTTGATGTAACTAAAAATGTATGCTTTTCGCAATTTTTACTTTATTTGTGCTGTAACTTGTGACTTTGTACCGAATTTCAATATCCTGAGTACACGGAAAATACCCTGTAGGTTTTGATGCCCTTGCGAGTTTCGAAAATTTGCAAAAAATTCTTTTGATTGCCTTAGCTGAGAAGTTTGATATCTTCACAGTTCTAGGGGACAGTAGACCTGAGTATTTGATATAATTCAGCTTAATACCTCCACGCATTCCTGAGAAAAAGGGTCATGACAGACAAACAGGCAGACAACAAAGTGATTCAATAAGAATTCCGTTTTTTCCTTTGAGGTACAGAACCCCAAAAGACAACATTTTTTTCCTAGTGCTACGCCTCAAATGTGCTTCCGATGTGCGTATTCACGACACATTTGGTGCAAGCTGAATTTTAGCGCAGTAGTTGTAGATGCGTAATTGTATGGTGCGTGTTGCGTGTGGCGCCGGTGTGTGCCCTGACTTATAGGTATTCATAACACTAGGTACTTAGTTCATGCTGTCGCCGGGTAAAAGATAGTCCCTAAATACGTCATAAGTCACTATAATTAATTTGACTAGTATAATAGTGGAGCATTAGTAGTGACATCTTAATTAAAAGTTGTTCCAAGACAGACACGGCTTAATTAATTATCATGGATATACAAAGTGCCAGTCACTCTACGCAACAACAACAGAACGATTTATTCACCTAAGGCGCACACTTACTCTAGCCCTTGGATAAAACCTCTATACAAAATTGTAATTAACTACAATTACAAAATGGTGTCGTGTTTTTTTTTAATTTCCAACCTGTGTAATCTCCTTTTTATCTTTCTTTTGAACAATAACTTATTCGTAATAGTTAAGCTTTCAATTGCACAGATGTCATAGTATTTCACGGCAGTTATCTTTTTTTATGCCAAAACAACTCTTCCCTGCCTGATGGAAAGCATAAGCAGAATCCAAGAGTGGTGGTCACCATGCTCATTGCGAATTCAGACAAAGTAACAATGCAGCATGATGACTCCACACCGTGGCGATCTAATGATGCTCCTGAATCATTGGACCGGAGGTTTCGCACCAACGAAACACAACAGCATGTGGATTCAAATCCTACATGGGACAAAACTATTTATTATATGCATAGGTTTATTCTAAGTCCAAATGTCCTTGGTGTAGGTTTCAAGTATATTAGTTAAGTCCCCTGCAACACAGGATTTATTTTTAACACCAAAGTCAACTTTAAAATGAAAAAGAATTGTATTATTCTTTTACTAGCATTACAGTGCACACAAATTATACTTTTAAACTTCTGTAAAAAAAAAGTAAATGTAATATAAAATTCGTTTTATTCTCTTCTACTGTCTTATGACAGAATTTGCTTTAGATATCTTCAAGATAAATGAGAGGCACCTCAGTTTCAGCAGATAACTACTTAAAAATTATGTTTTTCCTTACTTTAGACAATCTTGGTGAGGTTTTCTGAGGTAATTTCCTTACCTAACATAATTTAAAAAACCATTAGTGAAGGATTCTTGTTTTTGCACTAAGGTTCATTCTGTAATGAGCTAAGCCCTTACTAACTGTCACAATTAAATTTAAGAATAATATATGTAACCCTTTTATTGATTTTTTTACGGTAAATGTGGCAAACGTACAGACGTATCGCCTGATGGTAAACGATTACTGCCGCCCATGGGCACCCGCAACACCAAAGGCGACACAAGTGCATTACCGGCCTTTGGAGGTTAGGGACGGGAATCGGGGGAGGGTTTGAGGTATGGGCCTCCGGTATCCTCACTCACTCGATGAAACACAGCACAAGCGCCGTTTTACCCCCGTTTTCTGTGAACCGGTTTACTTAAATGCATCATGCGTGCTGTCTAGTTTATTGCTGAATGCGAGATTGCATGATGCAGAAGCATCACGAGGCCCCCATGGTGTACCTCACCATGCTGCATTATTGCATTGTACATATTCGCGATGAGTATGGTGGTCACTTTGGCAGTCCCATTCTTTAAAAAAATGCAAGTTTTAAGTTCACCGAATCATTATCATCAGTCCACCGCTCCCCATAGGCCTTTCCTATTGCACGTCACTCTGATTGACTTTAGGCTGCTCGCTTCCAGCTCCTGCCAGCATTTACGCTCAATTTATCACTCCACCTGGCCTTTGGGCTTTCCACACTAGGTTTGCCGAGGTGCGCGATCTCACTCCAGAACTCTTCAACCTACAGCTAATTTGGCTAGCCCAACTGCCACTTCAGTTTGCTTATACGGTGGGCTATATGATAGATGGTCGATGTTCATCAAATAAGAAAGCGGGATTCTAGTCATTAGAAGATATTAAACATTAATCCAGTTTATGTATTAAATATAGATTCTAATTTATATTTTCCATTCTAAAGAATATAACTATTATATTATAGATTAGCAGTATAATATTCCATGCAGTTCGCGGACAGCACAGAATCGGTTGTTGCGAGACCCATAGGCTCTTTAGCCTTGGAGAGCTTTCGGCTTTGTTGAAGATGATAATATTAATAATTTAAAATATTGATTTCTATAGTTTTTAACTCCCTATCGTAATCCGTCCCCTAATAAGCTAAAAGCGATTGTATAAGAGCACATTGAAAAGAATTTATCCTTATTCTTATACCTTGTTTATACAACTTACAAATTCACACAACAACAATAGATTATCTATTGTTGTTATGTGAATTTGTAAGACGGGTACCGCATAGAAGATCCTTAATCCGAACCACCTGACATGTCAGGTAACTAGGACTATTTGTCTTTCTAAGTGAGAAGGGTCACACTAGAATACTATTTGATAAGCTCTTTTTGATTCTAGTATACATACACTGTTTTGCGTTCAATTGTTCTTACATAATCAAGTTTGATTTTTTTTACGTTTTCTTATTACATTAAAGTATAACTGTTGGTTTTAAAAGGAATAAACCTTGCTCGTTAACCGATGACATAGCGTTTTAGAAGATTGGATCGTCCCACGTCTTGTTACTTAAAATATCTGACAGAGTGATAGTTCAGCTATTTATATGAACTGATATGTCGTTAGAAAAGGTGTTTTTGCCGCAATAATGTTGAAATATTTCCTTAAAATAAAACTTACTCGGTCACTCGAAAATGATTTATTGCACTTTTTAACTTTATAGGGGACAAACGAGCAGACGTGGGGCAAGTGACTAACGCTAATCGTCGAAAATCCTCACTCTCTTAATGAAAAGTGCCAAACGAAATGATTAATAATAGCCCTCTGTTAAGCTATGATATCAGTCCGGGCGAGTTTGGTCCATATGTGAAAAAGTCTCACTCTGTAATGGCTTAGAAAAATATATTCAGTATCATTTGACCTGCCCCTTAATCATGTTTACATTTCACAAATGTAAATGTTAATATTAATACCGTTGACGTCATCTCAGCGCTAAGTTATGTGGTCAAAACATAATGCCAATTCGTCAATAATACAGCAGAATAGAGTTAATAGCGAGTGCAGAAAGAGTAACAACGCGAAATGTTTCCATCTTGGCTAAGGTGGCTTATTGTCTTTGCAGTTGTACAATAAAAAATAAATTGCGAAATCATGAAAAAATATTAGATGAATTTTGCCAGAATTCCTTGTACCATTAAGCGAAGTTCCTGCTAGGATCCGTTCTGCTCTAGAAGAGTAAAAAATATTTACTCATCTGTGTTCAACCAATACGTTTTCTGCAAGATTTACTGCAATCATTTATCTTTATGTCTATAATAATATGTGTGGTTTTTATTCACCAGATCATTTTGGCTATCTTAACTTGAAGCAATAAATCAGTCATATAGAGTTTTTATAGCCTACAAAAATATAAGCCCAATGCACAGTCGTAGTAAAATAACATTTTAATTAATAACAATTTTAGTTTAATAGAAAACATTTTTTTGATGAAAAATGATGACATCGCAGAGTACACATAGCATTCATCATCATCTAAGGCGACGTTTCCTTAATTAGGAGTTTTGCCCTACCACGCTGACCATGGTACGAAAGAAACATAATAATTTAAAGAGAGATTAATTTCAAGGAATATACTTAGTCTGGCCTTAAATACTGTTACAATTAAAAATAAATAAAATATAACTTTTGAATTAGGTATATATTAATTAGGATTGTTCATTGTGTTTTCTTATTATCTCGCCAATATATTGTAATATATTTTATGATATTAAAATGGAGTGGGGTGATAAAGAGTACCGAATCGCTGTGATTACATTACATAAAATAGTTATGGAGCCGAATTAAATTTTTAAAATCCTCCATATACTAGATATTAGTCAAATGCTTATATACCGGGCTATTGATAGTTACAATGAAAAATCCTCTGTTTGTATCAGAAAAAAATCTTAGTAGTAGTAGCCGTCCACGTAGTGTTTATATGAAAAAGCGATCAAAGCAGTAAGGGAAAGAATTCGAAGAAACCCTGTCGAAAAGCAAAAGATTTTTTCGGGAGATGAAGATAGCACCTAGAATCATTTCACGTATTGTATAGGATGCAACCTATAAGAGACGTACTGATCATTTCTTAATTGATAATTTAAAAAAGAAAAGGGTGGGTAAACCAAAACAACTACTTAAGTGGCAGGCAAAGGGAGGTCACAGAAAAAAATTGTTTACGTATGGATAAATTATTAAAATAAGCAACATTTCAATAACCAGAATTATCGTATTTATGCTGAAAGATCTAAAAAAGTTTCCCAATCAGTCAACAGAGTTCAACGTGGGCATTATCCGACTTCAGTAATGGTTTGGTGAGATGTTAGCCATGAAGGAGTGACTTAGCCATATTCTTGTGAAAAAGGTATCAAAACATCAACACAAATGTATCAAGATACCATTCTTGAGAAGGTAGCTAGGCTTCTTAACAAGACCATGTTCTATAACCAAGAATGAGCCTTTCAGCAAGACTTGGCCCCGGGTCATAAAGCTCGATCTTTCCGAACTCCATCACAGCTGAAGACTGGCCGACATCTAGATCTGATCTGAATGCACTGCTTTATGATTTATGATGAGTTTTAGTCTCATCATTTCAAATAAGCTTTATATATTTTTAATGGCCTTATATTAATTTTGATGGGACTAACACACTGTAATAGTAATAAAAGCTACGTACAATAAAAAATATTATTTTTGTTTGCAACAATATTTATGGCATGACTAAGTATTAATCAATATTTTTTCATTATTGGACGTAATAACATGATTACACGTGTTAATAATTAGTTATAACAGGATACGTACAAATAGTTTACAACATAAACACACATATTGCAATACAGCTGTCGTCGTGATGGTATACTTGCAAATATTGACATGGTAAGGAATGGTACGTCATGTTAATTAAATACTTGGTTTCATATCAACACTAAATTCTTTCCTCAACTACTGTCGTCATTTGAATCATTTACGGTTTTTTTTAAAGACAACTTCTGCATCAGGAAAATACACCCTGGGTACTTTAAAAAGGTATATGAAATGGATAAAAAGAACACCCAGACTCAGAGCAACAACAACGTACTAAGTGTTGCCCTACGTGGATTTGAACCCACAACACCTGGCATATTAGGAAGCCTGGTGGCAACCTTGGTGTGGCAACCGCTTAGACCGCTTAGAAAAAAAATACGATGAAAAATAATTAAGGGAAAAACATAAAATTATTATGATACTTCTAGTGAGCTTAGGACATATAAATTACATTATAGGTACAGTCTCTTGAATAGATATGGATATATAGATATGGTACCGTCTCAAAAGGTAAAAACAAATCTTCAAAGTGCAAAGAATTTCAAGCAAATTTGGCGCACATATATTAACAATTTGAAAATAAATAATTGGATTTTTTTTCGTNGGCTTCGTTCTCATCCCTACTCCGTGCTGTTTACTGGGTCAGAAATGACACCTGTAGACATCTGGCGGGGATAACTAATTAAATGACGATTGATCAGTTTTCGACCGGAGAGGAAAAATGATTAAATAACTAAAATGGCTATTAAAAAATAAGGGTTGATCGTAGAGGAGTGAAAATTTAGGGTTGTAGGTATTTTTGTATGTTGTATCATAAAAAAATTAAAACAAAAAATTTTGTATGAAAAATAAAAAAAAAAATTTAGGGGTGGTCCACCCTTAACATTTGGGGGGATGAAAAATAGATGTTGGCCGATTCTCATAGATACCGGATAAGCACAAAAAATTTCATCAAAATCGGTCAAGCCGTTTCGGAGGAGTATGGCAACGAAAACTGTGACACGAGAATTTTATATATATAGAGATTAGTTACTATTAGAGATTGATTATAGGTATTTATTTTATTATGTTCATAAGTTGTAATATCAATTCTCTAACTGAATGAACCATTTATATAACTGGCTAACTCTGAATGCTTATGAAATCCAATAATAGATTGTTGTAATTTCAAATGAAAGGATTAACATTTTTGCGTTTGGTCTCTATAATTTGAAGAATTGGCGAAGTAAGTTTGAAACAAATTTTTATATACCTGATTGGAATAAAATGAAAATAGATAAAGCCTTAGGTTAATGACATATAAATAATCTAATACAGTCACGAAAAAAAGCTAAAATAAAAGCCATAAACCATAGAAGAAACCGATTTTTGTAACAGATCTCAAGAAATATCTTGAATATCACTAAGATAGAAGATTATAGGTTTTCGTACGTAAAAACGGTGTTGAAGCTATAGGTTCGGATCTAATCTATAGCTTCACCTCGCCTATAGAAACGAATGTATAAATGTGCAGAAATATGAATGATTTAAGTTCCTTTTTAATATAGCAAATAAAGGCGTAACCATAAGTAAGGAATAACTTGGACGGTAAGTAAATTTTGATGGAATAAAATAAAACAAGAAGTTGTAAAGTCCAATGTCGTTTAATTTGTACTCACAATAGATTAAAGTACATCAATTACATTTTCCACCTCCGTAAATTTTTTTCATAGTAATAATGACCGGGGACGGATCTGAAATAAAAATATTACAATTAAAATAATATTTGCAATAACTACACATGGCCTACATGTATTTTGCGCATTACAAAAAACGAAGTTTTAGATACAATACAATTTTTTTTTTCACTTTAACTGTCCCTTATTTACCGTCTTTATTCTTCCATCTTGTTTCTGTGGATAACTCAATACAAGTTCCATTTGGGTAGATAGTGGTTTCTTTGGATTTCTCCACTATCGCCTGGTCTTGACAAGGCATTTGAAATATAAACAAGTTTACTTTGGAGTCACTCGACAGCAGTTGATTTAAGTACTCTTTATCAGTCGTTCCATTCATAACCACTAAAGCGTTTGATAAATCTGTAATAAACAATGATATCATAAAGTGACAGCTCATATTTTGATATAACACACAAGATAGCGACTACATACCAAGTTTCATATTTTTGGTAGGGTTTTCTTCATCAGAATCTGTTACAGCGGTGTTAAAATAATCATGTCCATCAGAATCATTCTTCACTGTTATCAAATCGATGTCGCTATTATTTTGTCTGGTAATGGATACTAATAATGTGTCATTACTCGATGTAACTTCATTTCCTGTAAGAGCAATATTGTAATAAAATATTTTTGATTTATAAAATATCAATATGATTTCGAGAATCAGTTTTGGAATATGGAATAGCATCACCTGTATAACCATCAGGAGCATCAACTTTTATGTAGAGAGTGCCTTCTGAATCATTAGGTATGTTTAATTTTATTTCTAAGCCACTCTTAGGTGGTTTTAGTTCGAATGAATTATACCCAGTAACTTTATCTGTATTTACATCTTTCTGATTTGTTGGAGCTGCTGTGTTATCATCATATTGTTCTGGATCACAAGTATTTGCTAAAGAATCGTTACAAGCTGATTGAACAAAAAATATCGTAGCTAAAGCAGCTTGCAAAATTTGTTTCAACAGCAATTACCATTAATGCATTTGCAATTAGACAAATAACTATTGATTAGTTTTACTTACTTGAACGGTTTGCTCACCTGATTTAGTACTGTTTTCAGCTATTTCCACTCTATTTATAACTTGAGTCAAAACATTGTCGATACTTTCAGTATTATGCAAATTATGTGTATTACTAGGTAGCGATGTTGTAATGTCATCAGATTTTGAATCATGATCGGAATCATCCAATTTTTTTTTAGCATAGGCGCTCTCTACTTCCAGAGGCTCTTTATCTTCAGAAGTTGGTGATGAACCATCTTTCACGTAATCTGTGACCAATTCTATGGGTGATATAGTGATGATTTGGTCTTCTGGAGTAGTATCTGTAAGTTGAATTGGAACCAAGCCAATGAATTTCATTATTTAAAATGAAATACAGGAGGCGTTGAATGGTACTATACAAATATATAAACTCACTTGGATTACTCTCTGAATCACTGCTTGATGGAAAAGGTGTCGTCTTGCCTTGAAAGCTCTCCTCATATTTACTAGGCGGTATTATTGAAGAAGAAACAGTCATAAGAGAGTCTGAGTCCTGGTGTTTTTGTATTTCTGAGTTATCTGGGTCTAAAGTGGTTGAACTGGATATACCAGGGGATATGACTGTGTGCAATTGTGAAGGTAGTATTGTAGTAGGTGCATGACCAATGGGATGGTTATTATTATGATTTGAAGTATTTTCACCTTGTGGTGAATAATAATTACTATCACTGAGTTGCTGCTCTCTATCAGACTTGATAGAAAGTGAATCTAGGAAATCTTGAATCATTGCGTCATCAGAAGCGGGAGTAGTAGAGGTATGAATACTCGTTGGTTTCAGAAGTTTCGATTTCCATCCTGGATAGCCATTGTTCTTATTTGAATTATATGGCTGTCTATTCTCAGGAGGCTTTGAATCCCAATTATAATTATTTCCATGCAATGTTCCCAATACTGGATCATAATTATCGAGTGACCTGGTTTGTGGGTTTTCATTAAAAACCGTTGATTCCAAAAATGGTAATGGCGTGGTATCTAGACTTTGTTGTAATTCTGGTACTAATAATGAATTATTATCATGATTGTCATTTAGTGGTTGCAATAATAATGGTGAATTATTTGCATTTTCATCATGCAGGGGTTTATTGTAATTGTTATCGATTGAAGTCACTGATGAATCGTAGTCATTTATCTTATCCGGCAAAGATTCTAAAATATTTGATGTCGGTTGTTTGCTTCCTGGAGTAGAATCAGAGGTTACATGTGACGACTCTACCAGTGGTTTATTTACTACTATAAAGTCAGGATTATCATCTGTATCTAAGTGCTTTACATACTCAACCGTTCCATTTTCATATAATATAACAAAATTATTTTTTATTTTATCTAAAAAATACTCTTTCACATTTTCACCTAAAAAAAAATAATAGTGATCAATACAGTGATTTTTTTTAAAAGAACTAGTTAAATTTAATAGTGTGTAAAATATTTTTTCTAACAATCTACATGGATTTGTTTGATAAGCTTACCTTTGGAGAAATCATAGATATTTTCACTTGGATTTTCTTCAGGAAAATTGGAATAAATATTTGTTTTTTTGTCATCAGCCGTCGTACCCGAGGGTCCATCATTATTTGCAAGATTCAGAATGATATTATCATTACTTGCTGTATTAGATAGAGCAGAATCCTTCTGTATAATAGGATTTATATTAAACGTATTTAGGGGTGCGTAGTTATTTGGCTCCTTTGTAATTACCTGTTTATGAAACTGCCTAGTATTTGCACTTTCATCTAGTACGGCATCCAGCGGTACTGCCGGATAGTAAGTATCATGTGCATTATTATTAGGTTCAGAATGAATTATAGGGTTTTCCATATGTCTGTAATGTAAAGGCTGTATATGTAAAGGCTGCTCGCTATGTCTGGGATTCATGGGAAGGTAATGTGGAGCTGGTGGATTTTTATTAATTTCTGTATTAATTGGTGCGATATGAATATTTTTGTTATTATTAGATTCTGGCGGAGCAATATAACTTCTGGGTCCATAAAGGGTTTTTAAACCAGGCTGGTTGTGATTTTCAAACACATGAGGATTGTGAGATCTTGACAATACAGGAACTTTTTCTACGTAGATATTATGTTTAGGTTGAGCTATATTGGTATTGTGCTCCTGTGCCTCATGATAACTTTCGTAATGCACGGGTCTAGTGTGTGTTTTAGAATTATGCGTAGAATAATCTATATATCTATTGCTACCAGATGCCTGTGGCACTGGATGATAACGGATATCTTTTGGGTATAAGTTATCGCCTTGATAATATTGACGATTGACCGGTGGTGGCTGTACGGCTTGACCTGAGTGGAGGTATGGTTTATGTACAGCTAATGGGCTTTCATGAGCAGCAATATTATTAACTGCACCCATCGTCGGATTTTCGAATCGGCTATGTATCTGCCAATTCTGTTGCTTAAACTGATTGTCGACTCTGATTGGGTGATGCTGGCTTCTAATAGGATAGGAATCAACTCGTGAAACAAAATCATCTCTTCTATGTTCATTTGCATTTCCCGGGGCAACGTTTACTGGGTTACTTATTGTGGGTAAAGAATGCAGAGGATGAGGAAAGTTATTTTCATAATTTTCGTTATGCTGTCTTCGTCGATTAGTTTCAAATTCTCGATCGGTGGGATATTGTTGTGCAGAATTAGTCATAGCATTTATACTATGAGCTCGTGTGGAATCAGAACCATGATATTGTTCAGCTGTGTTTATATTTCCTTGCCAGCTATTTGATAGTAAAGCCCTTTGCTGGCCTAATTCCTCATCAAAAGGGATCAGTGCTGAAAAGTGAGGATATTTATTTCACTTATTTAATCATTAATTTTGAACGTCTCTTAACACTGTTTGGAAAGATAGAAAATATTACAAAACAAATATTTCCGACCACAAATATGAAAGGCAAACTGTTATTTCGCTACAGCGTTATTTTCGTCTCAGCTCACCCTAACTGTTTGGAGACCCAAAATGTTAATGTTAGTGTTTATTCATTAATATTTAAAGGTAATATTCAAACTATTTTGCTTACCAACAAATTTAGGGCCAAAAAATAAAACACAAAATAATATCACTTTAGAACTCATGTTTGACTACATCGACGCTGTTTCACACAACACTGCTAGTTTCAAAACCCTCTTCATTGTTAAAACTGCCTGAACTGGAGCATATAATAAAACGGACAAGCTGTGCAAACAGAGCTCTATTGTATTACCCCATTTGGATTCTCATAGTGCGTACATAAACGAAAATTGATCATTACGTTAATATGTAGGGCCTCTAAGAATAATATTGATGCTTACAATTTTGGACATATACCTACATAGAACTGGATGCAAATATTTTATAAAATTAAAGTACTAATAAATTTTAAGCATCTGAACTGCTTCATTAATTACAGGTTTACATTCACAATGGAAAATGTCTTAATTGTTATATATGTTTATTTTTAATATACAATATTTTTTCAATGTATTTTAGTAACCTGTCTGCACGACAGACGACAAAGGAAAATGACAGTAGGTAAGAGTTCAAGTAAATATCACACTTTCAAAATATGTTTTCATTGTAACATTTATACGTCTTATTTACTGTTTATTAACGGTTGGAATTTTACAATTATTGCCACTTAAGTATTGTTTGTATTCTGTATGGTACCAGGCTAACATAAGTCGTGCGCAAGTCGATGCTACAATAAGTTTACATTGGGATAATTTATGTTGTGAATAATTTATTACTTAGCCATAAACGTTTAAAAATTATTATTTATTGATCTTTGTGACGACAAATACCTAGTAGGTACTACGATGATGAATTATTGCAATGCTTATTTCTATTAACGATTTATTTTTCATGTCATTTTGCATGTTTTTTAATAACACTAAGGATTTCACGTCAGATACCTTGTCCATCAGATAAAAAGATTGTTTAACAATATTATTTTCGAAAAGAAAATTTGTTATGTTCGTACATTAACAAGAATAAAATAATTATGAGAACAATTTCTTGGTTAAAATAATGCCTTTTTTATATTTATTGATGTAAATAAAAAATATTTGCTGGATGCGAGAAGCCGAAAATCGAACCAAGTGGCGTGAAATTGAAGTCTATGTCCAGCATTGGACTGCGATAGGCTGATGATGATGAAATAAAAAAAAATATTGTGTATACCTATATAGTTTTTAAACAGATGAAATAATTAATGTAGTGATTTAGAACACCAGCGGTATTTACCACATTATAATAAATACATTTGTGTTGTTAGGTACTATGAGAAACAGTGCGGGTAAGTAATAATCAGTCATCTCACGTTACATTCATGTGCCTTCTCCTATATTAACCTTGCATGTAGCGAAAACTGTAATTAACTTCACAAACAACTGAATACATGTTTCGGCTAAAACATTGCAAATTTATAAGACATTCAAATATTTGCTAAATTTTGCTAGCGGCTCCAACCGCGCGTATGTTGTTTATCGTGGTAAAAAGTTGCATATGTCTTTTCATGTAAATTATTTAAGTTTGAATCATTGTATTTTTGATATTTGGATTGATCAATAGCAGATATTAGTTTAAATTAGCTTGAAACTTGCGTGCAACAAATACGATGCATTTCTTTCACACTCCTCTAATCATTTTAATAAACGTAACCAAAATTCTAAAAGAAGAGATATTTATTACTTTTGTTACATTGTCTTTTTTAACATTTGTTGGATACAATGGCACAAATACAATTTAAAAATAAAATCATGTGACACACCTTAATAACAATTTTATGATAATTATTTCCTCGTTGATCGAAAATAAATTAAAAGGCCAAAACCGAAATTGGAAGTTAAAATTCAGTTTGTGCGTAATCATGACTGGTCCCTTTAAAGCAAGCCGTCTCCTATTTCCATACCTACAAACATTCTCAAACTCTGTTTCGAGATATCTGGAATTCTTGCGGAGAAAATCGTTTTCAATTTAAAATAAAATGGTTTAGCCTATTTACATGAAAATTTTTGTATACAAAGACACTGTACAGTGCCATACAAGAATCATTTAAACTTTTGAGGTAAATAGAATCTTCAATTCAAGCCTTTTTTTATAACTACCTAATCGTCTGGTGGCATACATTTTGAATACTTTAGCTTGAATGTTAAATGTGTATGCTTCAACGTCAGTTAGTTGGCTTTCCGCACTGTGTTGAAATGCGAATTGTTTAAACTTGTTACAAATAGTGAAAAAAAATTGGGCTATAGGCACCTATTCCACATACAAATGTTAAGTTTACCAAAACTTATATTACTGCTAGCTTTTCCCGCAGATAACGAGTATGTCGGCAATCGCGATAAAAAGTAGCCTATACCATACGGCAAATTTCATTGAAATCGGTGAAGTGATCGAGCCGTGAAAATGTGACAGACAGACTTACATTCCTATTTATAATATTAGTATGGATTATTATGTTTTTCCGTAATAACTATAATATTTTTAATCGATCGATCATACTTTAGATGATGTAGTTTTAATGTAAACAATGTTTTTTTCTGGGTATAGATACATACAAAGAAGAGAACGGTGTCTAGGTGTAGACTGTTAAAGGCTGTTGATGTGATAGACACATACAAGGGAATGACTTCGTCCAAATCACAAAATACACTCTTACGTCTTCAGTTTATTGCCGTTCCCTGCAAAGTACACACGCTACTGGCTGAAACTTTATTAGGAGTGGGACGGGGGCTATAGTAAGGGACAAGAGATATCACATTAATTATAAGTATGGAAAAATGTTTTGCACAACTTTCTTAAGTGTAGGTGTTTGTGTTTGTTCAAACGTATACATTTAACCTGAGACGGGAACTGAAAATAGTCAATATCACAAAGACTTGGCTAAAATGAGTTTTTTTTTATGACACATTATGCTCTTTAGATAAGGCGTACTTTACCACTCACAATGACTACACATGCCATATTAATATAAACAAGTTGGCGAAGACTGCTTATTCAGTATAGAGTACAGGACAGTGAGCACATGTAGTTTATGGTGTAGGCCAATTTGGAGTCATTTGAGCTGTGAACGGAAAGAGTATACATCATCGTATGTACGGAGATTATTAACAAATCTGCATTCAGGTCGTAACAGCACACATCACCATATTCGATTAAGGGGAAAATAAAGCTTTGCACTAGCATAGTCTTGGTTTTTACGCGTAGGAAATTTCACAGGCCAGATGGCGGGACGACTTGCATAGAAGGTCTGGCAGCGACTGGATGCAAAAAGCAACAGACCGGGCTCTGTGGTGTTCCTTGGGAAAGGCCTATGTCCAGCAGTGGACTGCAACGGGCTGATGATGGTACTGGAAATATAATCCGGTCAATTTAGACATCCGAGGTGACAATAATTCGCACCCAGCTGAAAATTGGTAGGATTGTTCAAAACACAATCATAAATGATATCTAAAAAGTCCTTGTCGATGATATACCAAAAAAATTACTCTTAGTCAAAGGTAAAATATTTCTGTTAAAATTCATGCACAAAGAGAGTACTTTGCAGACGTTAAAAGAAATTAATATTAAAAGGAAAGGCACTTCTTTGTTGTAAAACTATTTTATCTTTTTTCTTCAACTACATTAATACTGAAGTTTCGAGATTAACTGGGTGAGGTTGGAAACTAAAAAGGTCGGTGAGGTCGGAAAATACAGACTGACTCTCAACTATATATGTCACAATCAAAGTAATAAATCCGGATACTAAATATACTATTCAGCCATTATTTATAATGTCTACTCAATTTGGACAAAGTGATAAATGACAAAGATTCAATCATACTAACTAGAAATTTTATATAATATCTTCGAAGTCTTAGATAAAGTAATTAATGGATTAAATAGATAGGAAGGTATTTGTTACATACATATTGTAAACATTAAGATAGTACTCAAAATATTCTCTCCTTTAGATAGCGGTTCATGAAATGTGGAAGTAAAATGAAAATAATATATGACATATTTCATTCATCTAAGATACAAGTGAGAAAAACAAATAGCTATTATAAACATTAGTGTTGTTTTAATTGACCCATGCCTAGCTTATTTTATTACTGTGTGTGTTTATACAAATTTAATAAATATTGCTAGAAAATATTTCTATTAATATATTCTGAAAAAATACAATTACAATACAAAAAAAGAGGCAATAAGATTATGAAAATAGTATTGAGAGCAATACAAATGGGTACGTGCGTGCCTAAAGTACATTACATTACTCAAATGCAAAGGAAACTCTGAAAAATAATTACGTATCGTACGCCCACATGAAATGATACAGCTATTGTCTGCGGTATCATGGTGCCTGAGGAAAAGAGTGGAAATAAAGTTTAAGTTTGACTAATATCATGTTGTAGTTATACAACACGGGACACGCTTAGTACTCCATTATTGATAGTCCAGTTTAATTTTGTCAATTAATACGTAGGCATATGAACGAAGCCTAGCTTGCTACTACACATTAGATAGATATGAAAAAGTTTAAAAAGTTATAACCTGCCTGTGTAAAACTTTTCATAAAATTTATATAGCCTGCCTTACATCATAAATTAAAATCGGCTCAGTACTTTAGACGCTACGGTGGAACATACACACATAAATACAGTATAGTAACTACATAGACTGCCATCATTACTACCCATTTAGCTTTTTTTATGTATTGGCCTGCAAAAATGGCTCTTCTCTGCCTGACGGAAAGCATAAAGAGAAACCAAGAGTGGTGGTCCTTCTACAAAAACAAATTTGTACTTCCCTTTCCTTTTCCTAACGTTTATATATTAACTAACCTAAGCAAACTCGTAAAATAATACTCTATAGCTATACACTTTTCTGTGAATATGTTATATATGAGAGGAGACTGATTATAATGTAAAACAGTTACTCGAACGAACATTATCTTACTGTTGACCTTTCTACGATGCCGCAAGACAGATATTACACATATCAAATAACGTCTAAGCTTATTGTTTCCAGATACTTAGTGTTAAAATTCATCACGTACAGTGTAAACAATCACAAGATAAAGCACTGTATTTATAGTAAGTTAAGCTAAATAATGAGGTCTCACTTTAAAAGGACAAATGGCAATCAAACTAAATAATTTAATATAACTACAATAGGTTGATTATTTAGATTATTTTCTTCTATTATTTTACTAGATTATTATTACAAAAACAAAAAACCTGCCTTGTTAAAAGCAATGACCCACACCCCGTTTTTCCCCATTTGCGGGCGCCATTATCAAAATATATAAAGCCTATGTCACAACCACACCAATTCAATGACACCTCATATGTCAAAAACAGTCCAGCCATTTGGGCTGTAGGCACATACATACAAACGCTCGAAAAACATTACCCTCCTTCTGACACTGTCGGTTAAAAGCCATCCGCTATTTAACTAAATGTTAAACTCAGTTAATTTATACTTTATCGCTAATATTTTATGTCCACCAAAAAAAACTGGAAATTCCCAAGAACATTTTATTCTGCCTCATCGTCCCCGAGGTAGTTCTCAACGAGATATCCGACCCGCAGCTAATAAAACGCAGTGAAACATAGACCTCCGCAGTGTTTAATCTTCTATGAAGCGGGAACACTGGCCCTTTGGACCAGGAAAATGCCTTCACCATACCTAACCGACTTACAATTACTCCGATCCTTTCCCTAAATTTTTAAACTTTAGAATTGCCAATCCGGCTAAATAAATTGTAATATATTTATTTTCAATGTCAACAACATCTGAGTGGTTTGAATAAATTGAGTATCAGCCCTTTTGTACATTTATTTTAAAGTACTTTTGGGGTCGCTATAAAAAACTATCATAGATAATAAAAACGGCAATGTATATAGCTATGTAACAGGTACACTAAATTTATTTTTTCACCCTGCCAAAGTGACTTAACTCTGCCTGATGGAAAGCATGAGCACAATCCAAGAGTAGTGATCACCATACTTATTGCGAATGTAGACAATCCAACAATGCAGCACGGAGACCTATTGACATGCTTCTACCTCATGGGGCTTGTCGCACTCATCAACGACACACGACACCACGAATGCTGTCATTTTTGGTTGGATTTCTATGGAAGCAGTACCACCCCAGACGAGCCGGTCCGTTCGTGCTGAAATCAGCGTGGCCCTTATAGATACTAGGTAAACATTTAAAGAGATCGAAAGGTATACACGTAAATAGATGAAGTCACCGCATGATTGTAAATCTTCCAACTACGCAAATATAACCATAACAAAATGATATGAGTTTGTATTATAGTCACATAAAAGAGAATTTCGACTTCAATTCTTTGCTCTGTGATTTTGAATAGCATGAACTGTCCTCGAATTGTAGCATCTATTTATGCCAATTCCGACTTGCTTAATAGCGTCAAGGTTAACTAGTAAGAAACTATATCAAAAACTAGCTGAACCTCACGCTGATACCCACAGTTATTGTCGTACCGCAGGTAAAGCCGTAGGGTAAAACTAGTCCAAAAATAGTACTCTATATATCAACAGCAACGTATCAGTGAAAGTCCTGTCAAAATCGGTCCAGCCGTCCCAGAGATTAGCCGGAGCAAGCAGATACAAATAGACCGACAGACAGACAAACAAAAATGTTATTTTTTATATGTACCGTGTATAAATACATATGCATTTAGTAAACAGCGGATATTTTAATATTGCAAACAGACACTCCAATTTTATGTATTTATTAATATATACAAAGTTTTTTCGGCTGATAAAGAAAAGTATGCTAAAATGCCTGCCTTATGTCTCGAGCCTTCACGATTCGAGAAGATAAAATATTTTACGATGTGCCAGTTTTTCATCGTTGTTTCAATAAGACTTACCTCCTCCTTCGATATCCCTCGCAAGTACATAGTTTATCGCCCCCGAGGGTACAATTTCGATAGGTACTCTAAACACGTAGCCGTGTCTGTAACATTCGTTAAGATATCGATGGTTCAAAAGTTTTATGTGATAGATACTACTACAGCACAAATTAAAAGTAAAAAATACATAAAATTACCATATTTCAAAAAAAAGATACGAGTAAAACTGTGCAAATTTTTGATTCATATCATTTCGCCAAATCAATCGCAAGGTGCTCTAGAATTATACCACGGTGTGCTCTTCATCTTTGCACAAATCATATAGTTGTTTTTTTTTATGGAATTGGTGGCAAACGAGCAGGCATATCACCTGATGGTAAGCGATTACCGCCGCCCATAGACACCCGTAACACCAGAGGCGTCACAAGTGCGTTGCCGGCCTTGAGGGATGGGGAGGGGGATGAGGGGGATGAGGGGAAGGGTCGGATTATGGGCTCCGGTATCCTCACTCACTCGGTGAAACACAGCGCAGGCGCTGTTTCACACCGGTTTTCTGTGAGGCCGTGGTATCATTCCGGTCAAGCCAACCCATGCATGCCGGAGCGTGGCTCTCCCACGGGCTTGTGCCTATAAACCGAAGTTGTATATCTCTCACTCAAATCTCTACTTGTTTTTTATATATCTATACACTTTTCGTGACTTATAGTGTGAAAAAATAAATGGTATAGGAGGCAAATGAGCAGACGTTTCGCCCGATGGTCAGCGATGAACACCCATAACACCAGAGGCGTAACAAGTGCGTTGCCGTCCTTTTAAGATACGCTCTTTTCTTGATGGTGAAGTTCGTATTGGCCCTGAAATACCGCAGGCGATAGTTCAGTAAACAGCTTTGTTTTGCAAGTGTCCACGCGCATTTGTGCGAAGGTTCTACAGTTTAGTGTGCAAAATGGATGTTTTCTATTTTAAAACTACCAGTGAACGCCCGTCATTTGGTTGAAAGTCCTCTGCGAATAGTCTCCTCTACAAACATGTGGAGTAGAAAATAAAAATCTGAGAAATAAATCTACTTTCAGTATGAACGATTTATGTTCCTTAGAAACAGTTCTTTGGTTTTGATTGTCTAATTATACAGGTAAAGTTTTCTATTTCAAGTTTATTATCTATCTCCGGCTTAGGTATAATTTTATAACATAAGAGGACAAACGAGCAAAAGTACGAATGTTAATGGAATGCAGCCCTTTAAGTCCTCACTCCCAGAATTATTGGGATGAGGTTCAAATCTTTCTTTGGGTTTCGGTTACCTCAGTCACTCGTTGAAAATAATTGTGTTTGTTATCTGTAAAACCATGATTTCACTGTGATCTAGACGGTCAGTCTGTGGCAAAAAGTGGCTTTTCAATGTAAAATACCTATGCACGGATGGTTAATTAAAAATATTAATGAAAAACAACTATTATGGACACTCAGTTGCCCGGTTCCTTATTTAGTCTTGCATTTAATTATTTTTAGATATAATCATTTTTAACCCGTCGCAAAAAGGGGTGTTTTGGGTTAAGCGTCGATGTCTCTCTCTCTCTGTGTGTGTGTGTGTGTGTGTGTGTGTGTGTGTGTGTGGGTGTGTGTGTATTTGTAAGTGTGTATATCTGACTGTAGCATCGTAGATCTCAAACGGATGCATCGATTTTAATGCGGTTTTTTTCTTCATTTGAAAGCTGTATCCTTGCATTGGGTCTGACCTATGTTTGGTTAATATCGATTCATCAGTGTAAGAGAATCAGCTCTATTCAAAATCAAAAAGGTATTTTTGGTGTATGATTACTCAATTAAGCGCTCGCGTACAGGTTTTTTTTAGCTTGTATATATTTCCATTAAACGTACCATGCAATCTGAAAAGATATTCTTGGAACCCTTTTCTCTTCTAAATCTTAAATATAATCATCTAAACACAAAAGGCAAACAAAACTCATCAGGGACAAAGTTTTCCGTGCATTGTCTGGTATCTCAAAAGAATTCCCTACTGAAGACATCAAAGCTCTATTCAATCAAAAGAAGTGTGGTAAAACCGATAATCCGTTTTCCGTTCCATTTGTTTTCAATACTAGTGACCAAGCTTTTGTTAAACTTTCTTACGAGTATATTGTTACATACCTAAACACATTTACTTTATTAATCCTACAAGGATCATATTTTTATTGTTAAGAAACATTTAACAAAATAATACCCAATATTTAAAGGCAAAATCAAAATTGTTTTTTAGTTTCACACACGGTACATTGAGTCTTAATTACGCTTTTTAGGAATACACTACCTAGCACAATAGAACTGTTTAGTGTTTAGTAAATAGTTTCCTGTTTGACTTATTTTGATTTGGGACTTATAAATTGATGAAAGTTTCTGTAACAAATGAAACGTTTTAGAAAAATTTATTCAGGCAAAGTTTTATGTAACATGTTTCACAAGACATGAATGTTTTTCCTTTGTATGGCATATTTGCTAGATGTGTTTTTTCCCAGATGTGTTTTTTGCCCCATGTAGAAAAATACTCATATGCTCAAAAAAACACGTTTGACATCACGAAAAGGTAGGACAGTTGTAAAGTAATGTAAAGTTGCAAAAAATGTAAGTTCTCATATGGAAAATTGTAAGTACGTAGCGTATGTAGAACGCGAATAAAAATATGAATTACTAATATCTATGTTTACTATAGACATATACATATACAAATAAGTAAAATTGGAGAATCTGTTTGTAAAATTTATATAAGCTAAGCTTTATTCAGCTTTTATATAGCTTTTACTAAATGCACATGTTTGGATACATGGTAAATATACCAAGATAACGTTTTTACAATTTTAGTGTCTGTCTGTCTGTTTGTTCCGGTTAATCTCTGGAACATTTAGCCCAATTTTGACGAGACTTACTGATAGGTAGCTTATTACATAAGGAGTAACATAAGCTACTGTTTATAGACAAGCTTCGCCCCGCGGCCTTGCCCGCGGTTGGTGTCGTGCCACGGGGTTCAGCTAGTAGTAATATAAAAAACAATTTACCACTGCAAAGTTTACACTTCGTTTCACACTTATTTTTTTTCAAGTCAGAAACTTCACTAACTATTCATTTTTTATTTTTTAATCACACCAACTACTAACGTAACATTTTCATTCAAATTTTATATTAAAGGCACAATAACAAAAAAAGAAACGACATCTATACGCAATGGTTTGTACTAATACGTTGCAAGAACTACGAAGCTTCTATCAAGATGTTGAGAGATGTCGGTATAAAAATTTTTAAAGCTGTGAGAATTACGTTAAAACTGTGTTCCGGATATGATACTGCGTGCCTTGTAGTGTTAAAGCAAATCTCATCGGTAAGTATGACGATATTATGAGGGCAAATACTTTCTTCAATTATTTTCATAAGACTGGTATAGCGATGATATGTGCAAGACTTCTGGCAGGAATTCCGAGAAACCTGTGTCTAACAGTAAACTCTAATATGCTGAAGATGATGACGATATTATTATTTTATAATGATATTAATTTTAATTATTATTGCCTGAAAGCCATAGAATTAAAACAAATATCTTTCTAGTCTCTATATTAATTCTTTTACTAAAACTGTGTTTCTGGTTGACTGAATCCACTACAAGCTGCTGAATTCTTAATTCTGATAAAATAAGTAAGAACAATCAGACGTAGTACACTTTGAATAAAAGTTAAAAAAGCTTAGCGTCGGATTTCAATGTACCTACTACGACACGAATTAAATTCGATTTTTTTCGGCTACGGTTACACACTAGGCAAGTCTCGACAAGTCTCGACAAACAGGCGTGTTAACAAAGTATTTGGCTTGGCCAGACCAATTTTTAAATACAGATCAAAAGAGACTTTCGGTAAGCACGTGCGACGCAATACAGCGCCTAATTAAAGAAATTATTATGTTGAAGCAAACGCTATAATCGACACTATTTAATGTCTACTTCTCTGCAACTTTTGCCTGCCTGGAACATACTAACACACTTGCAAACTTTTAAAGGCATGTAAGCATTTATAAAAATTTGGAGTTTATTTATTAAGTCGGCAAGGGTGTTAACGACGACGAACGACTGCACTCAGATCTTTACGGCTAGGTACCAGGAGATAATGACTTTGTGTAGATATGGTAGGCTCTTAAAGGATTTTTAAGGCTCTAACTACCCATATCGATTGCCATCACATCATCTCTCCAAGGCCCCTTCCTGCCTTGTTTCGTGTAGAGAACAGTCACTCATCCATAAACTGACCTAGGTGGAATTGGTTAACTTCTGAATATGGTAACCTACTCGGCTACCTTCTACGTCACTCACCATTTAAAACGATTTAATGTTAAAATATTACAATAGCAATTAGTAATATTTATTTTCTGCGTACAATATAACGTTCTTTTTATTTAACCTGTTTTCAAAAACGTTCCTGTTCTACTAATAATCAGTTATTATGCATCTTCATTTTCCAAAACTTTGAACGACAAAGGTAGCAAGATACACATTCATACAAGAGTAAAAGAGTACACCTTATTTTATTATTTTTGACAGGATTGAGTATTCGTGAATATGTAGTCATCTTGATGACTATGTTGCGTTTTAGCGAATTAATTATCAACTAAGACATTCTATTAAATATTTAGGGATTACTCTTTTAGATGATATTTCTTATGAGTGATATAAACAATAATTTGCTGTGTTTAATATCGACAATGTTAGCGTCATCAATGTTTTGTACCTAAAAATATGTCAGAAGTGAAGGAACCTGAAAATTTGAGTATTGAGTTTGACCCTATTTTGCCTGACTCTGGAGTGTTATTTTATGAAGAATGCCCACCAGATTATGAAATCGAACGGCCTAGATTATTGCCTTTAAAATCTTCGACTCAAATTCGTTACGAACAGCTACAGCACGAGGCTTCAAGAGCCTGGCGAGAAAAGCAGAAAACTGCTAAGAAAAATTAATTTTATTGCTTAGTTGTACAGTCAGTGTAAAGACAATGGCTTACACGTTATTTGTGATAGAGCTGATATCAGCGTTTATATTGGCAGCTACACTCTTGTATAGATATGGAGACTGCTACAGGAACCATATACTTGTGACAGTGTCTGTGCTCACAGCATGGTACTTCTCTTTTGTGATTATGTTCATCCTGCCACTAGATATATCATCAGTAAGTAACTTCATGAATATCTCTATTTAGCTGAAGCCTAATTTATAATAATTAAATGAACTATTAATCTTATAAGATTTCAATACTATAAATTTAAACTTTTCAATTAGATAATATATATGTATACTACTCTTTTTGATATATTTCTATGATATCATATTTTAACTGGCTCGGCAGTGCCATCAGGTACTGTAATTATTTGTATAAGTGCAAAAACCTTTATGCAGTAGAGATAAGACTATGCAAATGTATTGTGTGATACAATCAAAAATAACTAATAATGAACAAAAAGCAGAAAAAGATAAGCGTTTCTAAAGCATTTTTATGGTGTTTTCTATAAAACTTACTTATAAATAGATATTTATTATTAATATTTCATTTAACAAACTTAAATATCTTGAATCAACAGACAGTGTATCGACAATGTCTAGAGAATGCCTCAAAAGCCACGACAACAACTCAAGGAATCCAGAATATTACTACACTTGCTCCACCACCCGGCACAGAATGTCAAAGACCAACATCCTTTGTAAGCAGTGATATTTTTCCTAATCTATGGAGAGTGGTCTATTGGACATCACAGTGCTTAACATGGTAAGATAATTTTAAAAAAATGTTATAGAATTACAACCTGATTATGTAAAAAAGTTTGACAAAATTTATATATGCTCAACAACTTCAACCGGACCATGCTTACGACTTTATTGATAACTCATTATTTATTGTATATATATTGGCCTAGTGGTTTCAGTGGTCGCCACACCGCTTCCTACTGCGCCAAGTATTGTGGGTTCAAATCCTACATGGGACAACATTTGTGTGATCCATAAATATATAATATAATAAATGTTGTTTTAAGTCTGGGTGTACTTTGTGACCGTTTCATGTATGTTTGTAAAGATCCCTGCCACACAGGAATGTTTATTCCTAATGTGGGAGTTGTCTTGTTTAAAAAAATAAAAACAAATTTGGTACGTATGATTTAGAGTATTTTGAATGAATTCTACAACACAGTGTATGTAAGTTCTTATAAAGCATAAAAGATTGGAAGACTTCTTCAACTTAATGAAAACAGCATTTTGAAAGTCTTGAGTCTTCAATAAAATCAAATATTGTAATTTGTGTAAACATAAACTTATTAAGTATGAAGTAAACAGATACTTATATGCAACAGAAAGCATGTCATGTTATCACAGGCCGCCAGTTTTGAGATAGAGAATCAATGTGCGTAAAACATTAAAGCAGACAGACAGACATCTGTTTTGTTTCTTGGATGTGGTATTTATAAAGATACTATTATTGTTATTACTTTTGAGACAACAAACAGTTATACATTACAGTCTTTACAAATGATAAAGTATTTGTATAAGTATCTAATTTAACCCACACGATAGACGCTAAGGTGAGCTGCAATAGTAAATGTTACTTATAACATGTATCATATCAATAAAGTGCTTACATGGAGTTTAAAACTAATTTAATGGAACAGATAAAAATAATTAGTTGATTTTTATCAGTAACTTAAACAATTATTATTTTATTCACATAATTTAAAATGTATGTTTAAGATTTAAAAAATCCTCTTGTGTTTATTATATATCTGAATGTTAAATAAAACTGCTGATGTTATTTCAAATATTTTAAATACAACTGAATAGATTGCCTGTTCATTGAATTATATAGAACATAATACATTGTATTTTTTTGTGTCTTTATTGCTCCATATATTTTGTATTGTAATTCTTACTTACTTTCTGACTTATTTACCGTTATATATCACAGGTTACCATTATGTATCAATTTCTATATATCCATACTAATGGTATGAATTTGAAAGTAACTCTGTCTGTCTGTCTGTTATGCATTATGACTAACCTGCTGCACTAATTTTAATGAAAATAAGGAAATACTTTGTTATAATTATTGTATATATATATATATACATATGAATGAATATAACATAGGAAAAAAAAAATTATATATATATATATATTTTTACGAACGCGACTGCTGTCCATGAGCTCTCGGGTTCGAATCCTGGTTTGGACCAAATATTTTTCTAGTACCCATAATACAAGCTCTGCTTAGATTGGAACTAGATGGTGTTGTGTGTTTGATGTTCGAAATATGTATTATTTATTATTATTATGGATTAATTTATTGATGTGCTTAGTAGAAGAGCAACATTGCCAACGTTACCACTACGCCTCCGAGGCAGTTATTGTTGGTGATATTAGCAAGCAAATAAATACAAAGACAATCCCTACCTTGAGATAATACAAGGCGGTTTCAAAGTCCCATACAAACATTGTCCTTTTGTTCTTGCTAATAAAATATTATCAAGAAAGTGTAAGGTTTTAATTTTTACTTTACCTCTTCTATACACAATCTTTGGGTATCAGTATATAAAAAATCTTTTATATCCATAAGACCAGTTGGGCAGTTAATATTTTTTATTGGTTTCAGGCTTATAATGCCAATAATGCAGTCCTACAGCAAAGCAGGGGACTTCACCGTTAAAGGGAAATTGAAGTCTGCACTAGTCGACAATGCCATATACTACGGCTCTTACCTGCTTATATGTGGTATACTACTTATATACATTGCTCTAAAACCAGGAGTATACCTGGACCCGCCTAAAATCAAGGCTATAGCGTCATCAGCTAGTAACACATGGGGTTTATTCTTATTAATTCTGCTCCTGGGATATGCCTTAGTAGAAGTGCCGAGAAATCTGTGGAATAATTCGAAGAAAAATTACACTTTAAATTACTGTTACTTCAAGATCGCTAAAAATAGCACGGATAAGTGTGAAGCCGAGGAAACTGTTGATGATATACTGGATGTAAGTATTTTTTAATATTTAATATATCTATTGAACATTGGTAGTTCCTCGCTTCTTGGATTGTTACTTATATTGCTGTCAATAAGAGAAACTTGTATGACCAATTGAATCGACTGCACGGATAGCGCGGCGTAGTAGTTTGTGCCTTGTAGTCCTGAGTGCTGTGAGTGGAAAACATTTTGTCTGTCAGTCTGGGGGTTATTTGTGTCCGTTTCATGTATGTTTGTATAATCCCCCGCAACACAGTATAAATTCCTTGTACGGGAGTAGAATACAATTAAAATAATCAAAAAAAAACAGCCTTCAAGAACTAGACCAATTTCAAATGGGACACACGGGAAGCACCAGCATTCAAACCATCAAAATCGGTTCACCCACTCGAAAGTTCTGAGGTAACAAACATAAAAAATACAGTCAAATTGAGAACTTCTTTCTTTTTTAAAGTCGATTAAAAAACAATAATAATAAAGAAACTCGAAACATTTTTAACCGACTGCGAAAGAAGGAGAATTTTTTTTTGGAGTGTATGTAATATATACACTCGAAAAACAAGATTATGTAGGTTTGTCTGTATATTTCTTTGACACGTCCTAGAGCCCAAACGTCTTGCCGTATTTTTATGTGAGTGGTGTCAATAGATTCATCTTAGTCGTGAGAGTGACATGGGATATAAAAAAATTAAAAAATGTTTTATTTTCAGTTCTTCAATGAATTAAATAAAGATGACAGATATTGATGCAATCGTGTTTTTTGTTAAATAATTCGTTACTTGTTCCACTAACATTTTTTTCCCAAGTAACGGAAACTCCTTACTTGTTAAAAAAAAAATTACCAAGTAACAAGAACTTATGAGTATTATTTTTGTCTTGTAGAGTTTAAAAGCAGTGACAGCAGCTGTTGGTCCAGGCCATCCGTTACATCGCCATGTGGAAACTATTGTACAAAAGTTACCAATACAACTCCGTGACCGACTGAACGGCCGAACTGCGCCTGAGCGATCTACCCCGCCTTCACTGAAGTCACTAGTCAATTTACATAAAAAGGTAACTTACTGATTGATTTTGTGATTAGTTCATTTCCACTAAATGTAGTTACGATAGCCAACAGTACATATATAAAGAGACTGCGAACCGAACCAGAAAGAAAAAAAGTGTACTATATTAATAAACTGTGCATATGGATATTAAAATAAGTATGAATATACCCGGCCTTTTAAGAAGGAGTACACGCTCTTTTTTTTAAGGTTTGAAGGTTATATTGGTCCGGGAATACTTTTAGTAAAAAAACTTTTACTGTCGCAAACGGTTAATCTATTTAAAATATAGTCACGAAAAGTGCATAGATACTAGTTCAACAAATATGTGCCTAACCATCCTTTTGGACTTCGTAAAATCGCAAAAAAAAACACTACAGCATATGTTATATTGAAATCTCAATTTGACAGACAATCAAAGCACTCCATGTGCTGCAGCGGACGGAGACCCAGTGGGGTTTGATGCTGGAGAGGATATTCCACCTCGAGGACGTTGCAGCGAACCAGCGTTCGCCCGATCGACGGTTCCAACACACGTTCCAAACGGCAAGGCCACGGCTTACACGCATACTGTACCCGCCCATCTTTGGTAAATATTGATCAGATACAGCAAAATTGCGAAAATATTTCAACGTATCTCTTTCGAGCGTTTTACTTTACCAAAATTCTATTATGCCTTTATTTGAGACATCAAAAATTCTTTGACTATACACATTTTCATAGTGTTATTGGAAAATTGTTAAAAAAGGGTATGAAACTTAGAAAAAGGCTTGTCGCAATTTAAGCAAATTATTATTCATTATTTGTTTATTTTAATCAATTAGTAATATTATAATATTAGGTGTTGAGAAACACTTTCCAAATATGTGACCAGTTCAATCTTTCACTGAAAGATTCTTTGGTTTTTCCCAAATGTACTGTATGTCAGTGTAATAAGTTTTATTTTTCCATTTTCGTCTGTCACTCGTCAATTTACGGCTTAGGGAGTAATACCCATATCTTTCTTTCACGCAGTCTTATCTATATTTTCTTGAAGTAAGGATTGATCAAAATGAATTATCTAAGATTTATTTATTTTAATACTTCATGCACACATGTACAACAGCGGGCTTAGTTCCCAAGGCATTCTCTACCAGCCAACCTTTGAATGGTGTAGAAATTTTGTGGGGTAGATACATTGTGGTGGGAAAAAAAAATTAATTTAATGATGATGAATAGATTTTTGCTTAAGTCAGACTTTCTCTCTAACATATTGCAAAACTTTTTCAGAATGGTACTGGGAATGTTTCATAAAGCAATATTTCTTGAAGACAATGGCATTGATCACTGGCGTGATGTCTATAGCCGTCGTGTGGTCAGAGATGACCTTCTTTAGCAAAAAGCCTGTGCTATCTATATTCGCGCAGATTGTAATAGCAGCTGCCGGCAATTACAACTATTTGGCGATCGAGGTGAGGTTTAAAAAATTGCATTGATATTTCAGTATCATTTCTGTTCCAAACCAGCTTTTGCCCGCGGCTCCGTCCGCGTATATGTAACAATGAATTTTGTGAAGTGAAGCTGATCACAATACATAAGTGAAACTCGCACCCAAATCGCTTAAGACGCTTTTAAAAGTAGCTCACACAAACACAAAAATTCATAATTATTTGTGATGATTTGTGTTACTTTAATTAAGGCTCTCATTGTTCTTCAATAGCTTTAATGTATAGACAGTAAGTGGCAATCAGCGCTTATAGACATCTAGATTTAACGATTTGCAAAAGCATTACCGCTCCTTGATTGTGTTCCCACCTTTACCTTGTTCCCACCTTATTGGAGCGAGAAAGGACTGTATGCATGTATAGCAACACTACTACAAAAGTTGAACATTTTGTCTGCAGGCAATCTCGACAATAGTAATCGCGTACATGTTCTACTGTGCGTATTCTACGGTGCTCAAAATCCGTCTGCTCAACCTGTATTACCTGGCACCTCACCACCTAACCAACGAATACTCCCTCATCTTCTCCGGCATGATGGTCTGCAGGCTCACCCCTGCAATGTGTCTTAACTTCCTGAGTCTTATTCACATGGACTCGCACGTCATCAAAGACAGAATTATGGAAACATACTATACTCAGGTATTATTCTTATTATTGGCTACGGCTCGCATTATAAATTAGTAAGTAACGTAATTTAAATCGTTATGACACCTTTGGTACGATTCGCTGTATGTCAAGTTCAATACCAAAGACAGTATCTATCTATATACATGACATTTATTAGTAATAATTGTCCGATTTAGTGTGGTTGATTTGTATTTGTAATATTCCTCAATATAGAATATAACATGTATATGTCACCGCAAGATTGCAAAAACCGTTAGATAATAATCTGTCTCGCGAGATTGTAAACTGTCGAAAGATTGTCAACTGTCGAAAGATTGTCAACTGTAACACACTGCTTACAATTTAACGCACTATTTTTCGTTAGATTACAATTTATCGAAGTATAACCGTTAAAGCATAATCTGACGCGCGTCATTTGACAGGTATCCCTGATTAGTTGGTCTTGCAATAGGGCGTTATATAGGCCATGGAGTTATGTTAGAACTTCTTCAATTAATCTTAAATTCTTTTTACTACCACAACAATTTCAGGTAACTATTTCTAACGCTGTGAGGTATTTTTAACATGAAATTAATTTACGATCACAAAAATACTTTACATTACATTAAAATATAATACAAAAATTACAAATATGGCGGCGCGGGACATATGCTGTTCAACCAATCAGCACGCGAAATGCGATCTGTCTCATACCCTATCGCAATTTGACGGTTTCACTTCGATAGATTACAATCTAACTAAAAATAATATATAATATATAATAATTTTTTTTTTATTTTTTTTTATTTATTTTTTTTCTTTTATTTATTCTATAGTATTATTATTATTTCATATCATTATTTATTAAATTTGTAATATAATTTGTTTTTTTTGTTATATACGTAAAAACTTTTTTTTTTCTTCTCATTCTTAAATACCCTGCACCAGCTTTGAATGAAACCTGTCCATCCAAAGGTTGCCTGGAAGAAATTGCAATGAGTAATAAGGCCGCCCTTTGTACATCACGTTTTCATTTTTATCTTTTTTTTATAATTTATAGAATTGTATATTGTGTGTAAACCTTGGTGTACAAATAAAGTATTATCTATCTATCTATCTATCTATAATACGTTAAATTTTAGGCAGTGTGTTGCAGTTCACAATCTTTCGACAGTTTACAATCTCGCAAGATAGATTACAATCTAACGCTTTCGACAATCTGACGGTAACATATATATATTAATTGAAATTTCTCATAACCACAAGGCTGTCCTTTTTCTGGCACAGAATTAGCATTACCTGTCAACGTGCTAACACTGCTAGTCTTGGTACCGCCACCAGTACATGAAGTGGACGAATTTTTTGCTGCTTGTTTGTAAATATTCTAAACATTTTCATTGGTTTTTTTAGTTCTAAATATGTACATATATATAACAGGTACTCATAGCATCGATTATCAAAAGTCAATATTTTAACGTGATCTTGGTTAAAGTCTTAAAAAAGTAATACAATATTTCTTCCAAAACCATACATCAGCATATATCATTACACAGCATATAGTATATATCCATTATACAGCATGCATCATTACAGCCATGCTTTATAAATCGTTTTATTATTAGATAATGGGTCACATGGACGTACTGGGTATCATCGCAGAGGGCTTTAACATCTACTTCCCGATGCTGGTGGTGTTCCTATGCGTGGCGACGTACCTGTCGCTCGGCAGTCGCCTGCTGTCGCTGTGCGGCTTCCAACAGTTCGTTGGAGACGACGAACTCACTACCGACTTAGTGGATGAAGGCCGGGAGATCGTCAAACGAGGTCAGTCTACTTTCACGGGAAAAAAAATTAAAGACATTAGAAATTCTTTAAGTAAGTAGGTAAGATTACGTAGCCACAACGTTGTCTTGCCAGTCCCCAACCCGCACTTGGCCAGCGTGGGGACGTATGGCCTTAACCCTCTCCTGAGAGGAGACCCGAGCCCAGCAGTGGGACATTACGGGTTGTTGATTGATTGAGAAATTCTTTTAAAAATTTCGCTTGCATTGTTCAGTTTTTGTACATAAATTATTGTTTATAGATAAATCCTTTTAAATGTTTTAAACACCTTTTTTTAAGCTTAACCTGCATGTTTTGAATATTTGTAACCAACTTGTTTTTTTTTATTTTTCCATTCTTTTAAAATTTTTTTGTAATAAATATAAAAAATGAAACTACACAGCCAATGAGACTTTACCTAGATTTATCTTAAAGTTTGTTGTGATAAATTTGTTTAGAAATAAGAATTATCTCTTCATAAAATTATCTATTCCTGTAAATTGATATTTTCGTTTTCTTGCTTTATTAACTTTTCCTAATTTATTTCCATGAAACACATAATGATAATTTTGTTTAGAAATAAGAATTATCTATTCCTGTAAATTGATATTTTCGTTTTCTTGCTTTATTAACTTTTCATAATTTATTTCCATGAAACACATAATGATAATTTTGTTTAGAAATAAGAATTATCTATTCCTGTAAATTGATATTTTCGTTTTCTTGCTTTATTAACTTTTCGTAATTTATTTCCATGAAACACATAAAACATTTAAATATATGCTATGAAACAGAGAAACGCAAGCGTCAACGCGCGGAAGAGTCCCTGTCCCGTCGTCGTGACTATAGCGAGAGGTTCGCCGCCTACCGCTCGACACGAGACTCGCAGGACGGAGGTAACGCGCTCATTACTTAACCACATTGCCTTCTATTGCTTGCATTATCTTAAGCACCATACCTCATTCATATCACCCGCTACATAAATATGGATTTTATAAAACATAGAATGGCTTTACTCTTGAACGTTTTCATGTGAGATTTTAAGTTATTTTTTTATCCTTGATATGTTATCATTGCTTTATTACTTGTATAATAGTAGCAGTAGTTTATTAATTGCAGTTCCCTTTTATAGTTTTTATGTTATGATTTATAACTAAAACAACAATTAGCCTAGTTGTTCCTCAATTTCTGTCATATGTTGCTCTAAAGTATAGAGTATCGATGGCATCATAAGTCTGCAAAATATTTTCTATTTTCATTTTCTTACATTTTAATTGATACCTATGTGTTTTTAATTTTTAATAAGTTGAATAACGAACGTATAAAATAATTAAAGTTCAAATTTGCTTAACATCTGCATTCAAATCATTAAAAGCATTATTCATACATACATTTCTATCCAGCTTTTTGTTCTGTTTATTATAAGTATGCAATAATATTAGAGAACAAATATGTAGAAAATAATAATACAAAAAAAAAGAAACACTCGAATGGCTCGCTACTAACACTACGCTACGGCGATATCGATGCATGAAAAGCAAAGCGTAGAACGTTGAACTATTTAAAACTTACAATAAACAGGACCCTTCTTTCCGATCATCATTAATGTTATCGGTTACCGGTCATTGGCACACGTTTCAGCCCGCACCGGGCTCTTGAATGACATGGATTCAGACTACTACGTGCAGCCCAGTCCCGAGCGGAGCCAAGCGCGTGCGCATGCGCCGCTCGGCTACGAGCGCGCAGAGCTGCCCTACAACCGCGCGCACCTCACGCTCGAAGACGAACTCGACGACCGCTTCGGGGAAAGCACGCTCCCATCCATACGAACGGACTTCGACGACAGGAGAAGGGACAAGATGACCATACCGCCGAGAGGACTATTCGACGACGTGTAATGTGTAATCTAGTATTACAGGTCTTTTGTTCTTTACGTGTTTGTATGGGTATTATCGATTAAAATTGGATTAAATAAAACAAGATTTTAGACCGTCTACCGCTATCCGTCTGACAGGATTCTGTACTTTATGATAGCCATAAAAATTATATTCTGTGATATTGTTTTCGTTGAAAATAGTTTGTTTTTTTTTTCATTTTAGAATACACGTTTTGAGACGTAATACCTATTCAAGACCGTGGCAATTAAGTTATTATATTTAGGTGTATAGTATCTTATATCTTTTCTGCTGATTAGAGTTGTATGAATTGAATAAATTTTAATTTATTTAAACCCAAATATATGCGAGTTTTTAATCGGATGTCGCCAGCTCACCGATTATGTTTGTTGCTGAATTTACGAAGCAACAAACAGTCACTACCGATTTCGAATCGAAAAGTGCTTTAGCGGTTTGCTAAACATAGATAAAGCTACTTATTGGTTGAGTAGCGCAACAACGCATTATTTAAGTTAGTGAATAAACTGAATAATAGTTTATATTCCTTTGCATGTCACTGAATATAATAAAAGTAGTCCTATAGACCTATAGTCCATATAAGCATTGGAAAATGAGGTGCGTATATATATATATATATATTAGACAGAACTAGAACAAAGTTCATACAACTTTTATTAGTAGAATTTTATAGTCTTATAGCGTTAACGTTAACGAAAGTTTTCGATTAATTTATTTCATATCAAATTAGTTTTTAATTTAATAGCATAGCTTAAAGCTCCAGGCTTTAAAATACAATATGGCAAGTAGGCGGTTATTCTTTAGAAATTAAATTAATTGTTTCGATATTTTATACGTGTCTAGATAGTGTTGCATTACTAAATAATTTAAACAAACGAACCCACTTAATTGTGCATTGACGAACTTATAAAGACACCAGCTGCGAAAGGAGAATTTAGTGACTATCAGTTGGACACAATTTTTTTTCTTCTTTCCTAATTCTGACAGTGTAACTAGACACATGTATGTCTAAGTTTGAAATTAACTGAGTAATGACATGTCCTTTATGTATGCATGTGTGATGTTTCAGTGTATATCCCCACACAGTTGCACAATTTTACTTCGGAAAAATAATGCAATTAATGTTAGAAGTGACCCTCACAAAGATTGTATATACACTACATCTGCGTTAGGACTCGAATTATAGCCTACACGCAAGTGCTAATAGCAATAGAAATAATTAATCATAAGGCTTCTATCCACGTCAACGACGCCTGAGTATGTCGAAAATAGGACATCGTTAGCGTAATATCGGCGTTTGACGTATATAGATGTCCTTAGCTATCAAAGGGTTAATTAAGCATTTTTTTACGGTTTGGTTTACGTTTTACGAGTTACGCTAGTAATACAATGAATAGTACCCATCCGATAGATTTTTTTTTTTTTTTTTTATATTTAAGCTGCCAAAATGACTCTGCCCTGCCTGATGGAAAGCATGAGCAGAATCCAAGAGTGGTGGTCACCATCCTCAATGCGAAAAAGAACAATGCAGTATGGTGACCCACACTATGGCGGCCTAAGGGGGGAAAGGGGATGGTGAGGGGGATAGGGGGAGTTGGATTGGTGTATGGGCCTCCGGTATCCTCACTCACTCGATGAAACACAGCGTAAGCGCTGTTTCACACCGGTTTTCTGTGAGGCCGTGGTATCACTCCGGTCGAGCCGGCCCATTCATGCCGAAGCGTGGCTCTCCCACGGTAAAATTTTTGTACAAAATAGTATTACACAGTTGACATAAATTTTCAACTTATCACCTAAATCATATTATTTACCTGTAATTTATTATAATGTTCATGTCCATTTTGTGATTTAAAATTAGAAAATCAAAAAAAAATATATATAGACGTTATTATTTGTGGTTTCTTACGGTAATCAATCACCAAAAAGTTTAATAATTAATACGTTTCTTTAACCTAAATAATGTATTTTCCTGTGAACTCACTATTTTGGTATTTACTAAAATACTAAAAATACTGATATGCAAAGTGAAAGTATATGATGTACTTCAAAAGTCAACCCAGAACACTAAGAAAGACGTTTTCGACTATAGACGTTCATACAGCCTCTTTTTTCGACGACACAGTACACGAGTGCACTGTTAAATTTTTATTAAACTTTTTTGCATTAGGCACTTGAATGCATTATTCATAAGAATTGTCCACACTGTCAAGAAATCATTTTAAGTAGATATCATTATTATCATATAGTCATATTAATTTTTAAATTGTTGTTTTTTTAGATAAAATCATTATTTATACTGGTTTTAATTCTGCTGTCAGAAACTAATAACTTATTGTGTATCACCAAGCTTTTTGTGATTACAGTTAATCTAATTTGTTATTGTTAATTACTGTCTAGTACATTTTTAAATTATTATTTTCTGTAGTTAGAGGAATGAAAGCAAAAAATGGTGTCTCTACTTCGAAATTTAACTCAAAGCTCATTGTGACATTACGATATTTTGATTTGTGTAAAGTTATTTTTACAAAGTATGATTATGCTGTTTTCAACGCTTTGATGATAGCCTAGGAATAAAACGACTCGGATATCCTTGTGGTCAAAATCCAAGGTCAAATAAAATTCTGCAATCAATATTCACAACACAGTCACATAAATCCAGGTATTTTAGTTTCCTCTATAACTCATAATATGCTTTCGATTCCTCTATATCTCTAACTCCTAGATCAAAAGCTAAGCAATCATTTTTTGACTAGAACATTCGCATTTTTAAAACGCCTGTGTGTTATTTAATTATAGATATTGGCAACCTTTTTTTTAAACATGTGGTAACCCCACGGGCCGTTTGCGGAGGAGTTGTGGGTCCAAATTGAAGCGACTAAAACCGCACGGTGATTCACTATTCGCCTGAGATAAGGGGAATCCGGGAACTGCTGTTACTAAAACAACAGGATCCCTCCCAGCGCCTGTATATTGGCACCCTAACCTAGCCACATTCGTCTAGTCTGTTGCTTCTTATCATCATTACTATTTATGATCCCAGTTCTGCGTAAACGGTAATAGGGGTGTATATTATTTTTTATAGATATATAATAAACCATATCTAAAAATATATATATATTTAAAAAAATCACCTTCATAATAATTTTAAATCTACAAATATATTTAATATTAAAAAATTCTCGCTAAAACGCTAACTTCTGTCATGGCGACAATGTGACGTAACGCCCCTCTAAACACTATCATCGTTCTGTGTACGCGGACGCTATTCAATGTTGCTATGAGATCTCGTTTAGAGGGGCGTTACGTTACGCGCTATTTGCGGTCACGTGATAAAGATAAAATATTTATTTTTTGTTAATTAGTTCAAATAATATTATTTAATATACTAAGCATGAAAGTATGTGTATCGGTAATAATATGTTAAATACTACCAGCAAAAAAAATGTATTTGTTTTCGTTTAGTGTCTACACCTCTATTAGAATAATGGTGGTTAGATTAGCTTTTGTTTTATTTTTCCGTCAGAAAATATTTTTCTTAGAGATTATTAGAACTTCGTTGTGACGTATGGTATGTATTATACAGATCCAAATGTATTATTTATAAATGTGTACATACTGATTTAAAATAGGCAATCTTTTACGCTGATAATCATTTTGTTAATATTATTGTATCCATTTTATTTCATTCCATAGATTTATGTAATGCATTAGCATTAAACACTGATGTGATATTGTTTTTGGGAGTTTCATTATTAGTTACCCTTGCCGCTACAAAAAAAAAGTACCCTTTACCCTCTTTAACCCAAAAATAAGTTAATAATTAACTTAAATCAAGCAATAAATAGAATTGTAACATTTTTGAAAATAAAATAATCATAACATTTTCATACATTTAATTTGAAGAATAAATAAGATTACAGTCTATTTAAAAAGAACCTTAATACTGTCTACTTTGGTTCTTATTTCGTGCGATTCTTCTTTCGACAGTTCCTGTACGTACAACTGGTAAATATTTCTTATCTTTTCTAATTCCTCTATTTTGTTGAGATCTGCAAACAATTACAAAAATATAATTAAACAAAACGTTGCTTAAAGTAAATTGGTATGTTCGAGGTTTTTTTTCCTTAAGGAGAGTAGTTAGAATTATTATTGTAGTACCTTTTAGTTTTTTCACTAGAATTTCCATTATGTTGAGCGCGTCCCTTCGGTGGCGTACTTGATTGCTATTTTCTAAAATAAGTAAAATCAGATATATTAATTAATAATTATCAATTTCTTTGTGGCAAATACAAAAGTAAATTCTAATTCTGTCAATAAGTGTTTGTTCTGATGAGAAATTAAAAAAAAGATTACGGTCCATGATTATATGATCAAACTAAAAGACATTTCCATTTAATTCTGCTGTCAAATTAATATTTGGATTCACAGATACAAGAGGTCAGTCGAAAGATATTTGCTTCTGCCCGGTCTCTACGAAGATTACGCAATTTTCTTCCGATTGCAACTAGGGCGGACTTGCACAAGCACTNGGAATATTTTAAAACTAAAGATTAAAAATGCCATCTTACTGAGCGTGTAGTCAATGATAGTTGAAACTTGTCCAGTGACACTGGCTATCGACTTATCGATATTCGAAAACGCATTGCTGTCTGTCTCCATCGGCTCGCCAGCGTTGCTCAACACGGCCAGCCTTTCCAACACGCGCGCTACGGATCCTAAAATGGCGAGTTGCGTCGATCTTGAACTCGACGGGTACGCTGTGACGCAATGCTCGAAGAACACGTCTTGGTATTTTTCTGTAAAATTAAATATACAAGTGAGGAAGAAGACTGATATCTAGGATTGTATAAGTGGTGTGGAACGATGTAGTGTTACTTTCTGAGGTTTGATTAGGTAAGTACAGAAACGATTTTTGGTTAAAGACCCAGTTTTTTCTCGGGCCTGGTCATACTTTTTTAACTTAAGTTATTACATTTTCGAAAATATTAATAACTTAAAAACAATTGTATCTAAAAGCGATCTGGATTTTTAATCACATCCATACTGAATAGGAGACTCTTCACATGAGAAATCTAACAAAATTGTCACATGTAAAGGTGTAACATAAGCATTGAAGTGAAAAATGCCTTTTCGTAAATCTCACCTTGTGTGTCGGCCTCTTTAGGCCACGCTTTGCCAAGTAACTCGTAGGCGGCTTCCTTCAATGCTGTGAGTTGTTCCTGTCTCTGTCTAGCGCCCTCATTATCCTCCTCATCGGATTCCTTACCCACTGATAGATCGGACTGTTAAAAAAATGTTATTAGTGTTAATCCTACAGTTCAGAAACATACTCTATTAGATTTTGACTATTCTACAATAATAGAGATGCAAATGATTGAGTTGTAAAAAAATTGTGTGTAAGTAAATTGTATCCATGTGAATATGTAGCTTGGCACACGGTTCATTTTATTTCCTAATTTAAATTAGTAACTACAGTCTATTCGTGTTAAGAAAACAATGACACTTCAATTAAGATCCGCCCCCTGACCAATCAAGTTCTAAGAAGTTATCGTTTATATAGCCAGTTGCCAAAAGACACGATCTTTATTTTTTATTATATATTTATATATCTTTATTGTAAACATGCAAAATTACAAAGTTAAAACAGAGGATGAATCACAAATATGTAAATGATTCGATAGGCGGTCTAATCGCTCACGGCGATCTCTTCCAAACAACCACAACACGGATTTTCGGTATACAAAAACTTTACATTCGTTTTTTTTTTTTTTT